>JARACY010005179.1:0-22979 GCA_029255725.1 Scrobipalpa atriplicella | reverse complement strand
TTTCACTATTGAAAAATATTTAGTTATTATAAATTACTGGCTGATTATACTAGACAACTACAAAAGCCATTAGGTTCAACAAAAGAAAAATAAAGAAGACCATTTGAATCACGTGATATCAATTTCCTCGAATTCTTTATCATTCCATATTCAAATAAATTACTGCCTTTACTGGCTGGTTTTGTTTCTTCAAATTATAAGTAAAATATGATCACGTGGTCTGTAAAATATGATCACGTGGTCTGTATTCTTAAGCATCGTACTTCGAAATTTAAAATTTGTTCTTTTCGCGCGTTTTCACATTTTCTAAAGGAGAATGCTATTTTTAGGCCAATAAAGGATTCCGCCCAATTTCGAACTTTCATAATTTATTTGTTAAACTAAGAATCTGGAATTAATAGGTTCAATTAGTAAATGAAAAACATACTTTCAATTAAATTAATATCTTTATTTATTTTCTAAAATAACATTACATGTATGAAATACTTATATCTATAAGGTGTTTCAGTACATCATGTAATCCCTAACTGGCTTAAGTATTTGAAATTTAATATGTTTTGATTGAACCATATTGCGTTTTTATTCTTTGATATCAGAAGAATATACTTACTGTAATCTAGGTCTTTAAAGATTAACTTTCTGCAAGCTTTTATTTAACAAAATAATGAATTTTTTTGTTAAAAAATGCGAACAAAATAAATTACATTATGAAAGGTTCTCAACGTCAGCTATCTCATTAGCATTGCGTACATCACAGAGCAAAGGTAATCCTCGTTACTTAACTTGATTTCATATCAAAGAATATATTATGCCCGAAATCTGCTGCGATTTCATCCAAAAGCCCTGAAAGTATAATAAAAGAATTGGAATTTTCTTTGAAATAAGCAATCATCCAGATAAAAGGCCATCCTATTACACATCTTTGTTCGGCGCAGGAATTTGAAAAGAAGCGTAATTCTACAAATTGTATATCACGGTACGATACCCCCGGGACGGTTTTCGTATACGAGCACTTTAGATACATTCGTTATATCTTCTGATTTACCTACGAAAGGAAATAATATATTTGATACGTGACTGAAAAGCTGAATTTGTTTGGTATTGTAACTGGTGATTTTTGCTACGGCGTAGCTCGTGAACTCGTAGACGCGTAGTAGCGTAGCGGTCGTAGCAGTGATTTTATTATCAATTTTAAAGCTCGAACATAGGGAGTCTTTTTTTCATGATTACGCAGCCATTGGGCGTTTATCCACTAGACGGCACGTCCACGGCAACGGCAATGGCACGGTATCGTTGACGATGTCGTGGAAGGATAATGTATGAAAATCAATGAAATTATATGGCACGCTTTTCCACTTGCCGGCACAGCATTACGGCACGGAATAGATTCCCACCAGTATCGTCGCCGGTCTGCCAAACTGCATGTTTTGTGTTCGTACGTAGCATAAGCGTGTATGTGTGCGCTCACAGTGGAACTAGGTGGACGATATAGTCGACGATATTACCGTCCTAGTGGAAAAGCAGAGAGAGGCACAGTATCATGACGATATCGTTATCGTGCCGTTGCCGTACCGTCTAGTGAAAACCAGCCAGGTGTGTCCTAATTTTGATAGTGTATTTCACTTCCTACTGATTTAAATCGTAAAAATTTTAAATGACTTTTGGTATGGTATATTTGGTACGAGGTAGCCTAAAATCTACTGAAGCGATCTTAGTTCATCAAGATAAGCTACAAGGTGAAAAGGTTGGAAATGTTGCGTCAGGAACTCTCAAAGTATTTACGTAAGACGAACTAGGTGCAGCACAAGTCTAGTTTAATGTAAGTTTTTAATTAAGACTGGATAGCCAAGTTTATTCTTGAATGCCATAGTTTACACGTTGCTTGTAGAAACTGCGAACGGACAAAGTTACAGTATATTTTCATTTTGATATTTTATTTAGCATGTAGACTTTAAAAATGTAGGTTAAAATTATGTGCAAATATTTCAAGGGTATGTTCGTCTTATAGAACTGTGCAATAAACCCATACTTGTATGGCTGGAAAATGATAATACGAATTTCCATTTCGATAAATAAGAAGGTCTCAGTTACTGACTGAAAGTGACCATCTCAAAGACTAGAGATTTTGGAGACGCATTAAAAAAAATACATCAATAGTTCGTTGAACCCATACGATAGAAGAACTAGTTTAGTAGTGCTCGAATATGCTCGTAACTTTAGTCTAGGCTACTTGCCCTGCATTACAATTTAAGGGCCGTTCATATTTTCGGCTCCCATAAAGATGTCATAAAGTTTCCCTTCGAAGTAGATAAGAATGTTATATGGAGGCGACCCTTATCCCCTGTGCGTACCTAACTCTGGTGATTCGTCAGGGGTAAATTGCAGCACTTCCCTCATAGTTGGTAAGAAGCTGGGTCTAGCTGCACGTGACTGGCCCTATCTGTTCATATCCGCCTGTTTGTACATGGCCTATCGAATTTTTGGAATCTTCTCCTCATAATTATAAGGTTTATTAAAAGATGGTAATTTTTCTGTACTAAGGCTCATATTTATAAAGCGATCTCAAGATTGAGAGCAATATTAAGTATGGATTTGACAGGCCGTTTTGTACTGAAATGAAATCGCTGTCACTCTTGAGAGCTGATTATAAATATGGGCCTTAGTCCGCTTCAGGAAGAAATACTCTTCCAAACAAAACATGCAGCAATTAAAAAATGTTCACACTTCTGTGATTCAATTATAGATATACTGTACTTCTCTTTCTATGTAAAAGCAGTCAGTAAATTATTGATTTTGTCTCTAGTATGGAAAATAATTGTGCTACAATTTAATTCAAATTATTTTTGTTTATCGACTGTTAAATTATTAAAGCAAATTATTAAATAGCTCGAAACAATCACTACGACCCACCGCCTACACGATTCATGTGCGTGATGCTAATTGCTGACAATTACGGTTTTGATTTTCCAACTAAAACTACATTGTTTAGGTTCGCCCCAAACACAGACAATAATTTTGGTGATGCTCTATGCTAAAAATAAAAATAAGAAAGCTCTGCGTTTGTTGATATGATCTCTATTTACCTTTTTTAAGAAATGACAAAAATACACTCAAATATGGGTACCTACATTTGCTTAGGTACTGAACTATTCAGCCTAAAAACAATCCAGTCAAACGAGCACCTACAAATCTACGTTTGAATGTCAACAAGCCCTCAAACATCCATAAAAGATGTCGTAAAAGAAATAAGGGAACAAGAAACAAACAGATTTGATAACTTTACCCTACAACTGCACACTTTCATATATCTAAGGCGCAGTAAACAGCAGCGCAATAAGAGCACGCATACGCGGCAAGCCTTTGTGTAACTGTATATTGCGCAGTCCTCTAGCGTTATCTGGCGGACGCAGCGGTCGTACGACTTAACGATTTATCAGACCAGCTGTCAAAGCCCAAGTCCATTTTGAATAATGGCTGCTGAATTTATAATCGTGTGGACAGGAGCGCACCCAGGATCTAACTTTTAGGTGGGCTAAAGTTCAGAATAACTTAACGCCAGAGATAAGCTCCTGTAAGCTGCGCTGTAGAGCTTTATAATACCGTTTGCTCCTAGTTCCCAGATCACACATGATTCAGAACTATCGGATCCATATCTATCTATTTATATAAAAGCTTATGTTAAGTAGTTTGATTTATTGTCTTTGAAATTCATCAACTACACAATTTTTATTGAATAATAGCAGCATAGTAATCTGCTAAGTGTAGTCCAACGAACAGGCTACTCAAAGTTTGTATTCATAACTAAAAACAGTGATACGCAATGACCCTTAACTAAATAAAACATATTCAAAAGTATTTACTTTAAAAAAATACTTGGATCAAATATTTATTAAGTAAGATACTCTAGGATTAGTAATTCAAATCATTATAGCATACACTTACTGAGATTATCCAAAGATAAAGTTCTCAGTCCGTCCTATAGACAATCAAGTTGTGGCTAGTAACGCCATCCCATCGCGGCGGCAACTACAAAGCACGTCAGATTAACACCATTGTTTGAGGAAGCCCGCAATTTCACAGGACTCGCTCGCCATTCGCCATAATATTTGGGAACGATGTGTGACATGTTTACATGTTTCGATCATTATTGGATGCTATTGTCAATGCTAAATATTTGATACCCGCATTTGATTACGCAGTTTCTCTGTATTCTTAATTAAAATCGGTCTTTTTCTTCGTTATATACTAAACATAAATTTCTGTTCAGGGTATATTCTGATAAACTGTTCAAATTTTTTTTTTTTTTATTTGGTCGCATATAATAATTTTCAATAATTTTCAAGGTACGGATGAAAAATATAAGGGTAGAACAAATACTTAATTATAGTAAAATACACTATGTATAATTATGTATCTTTTTGTTGCTTATCCATTCTTTATACGCCCAATTTCAGATGAAAGAGAAAGAAGCTCGCATGGATTTTTATCCCGATCCAAGATTCTTTCAATTCCGTTTCTCATCTGAAGAATTGGAGGTTTTTAGATCCCTTATAGGAAGGATACACACAACGACAGAATAAGTCGCGGCTCGTCACGCGGCTTTGAAATGCTCGCTTTTATTAGTGTGACTCTACGGAAGCGAAAGCTGAGCTACGTCACCTAAATACAACTAGATCGTTTCCAGTTTTTTATATAATTATGAATTATTTATTGCGTAACAGTAATACATTTTAAGGACTCATATTACAATTTGATCCGGTATATCAAGTAAATACTAAATATTGATCCCAATGTTATCGCGCACTATACACTACATATTAAATAGTGGTGTATCTCTGACTATACCTGACCATGTGTACTTTCCCTTAGCAGGGACTTGCCAGAATTTTCAACTTGGGTTGGAGAGCGCATCATTACAATAACATTCTTTATCTAATATTATTTGGAATAAACTCCGCCGCAAGCGCCGTGGGTTCAAGTAGGCAAAAGGTTATCAAATCTGTTTGTTTCTTGTTCCCTTATTTCTTTTACGACATCTTTTATGGATGTTTGAGGGCTTGTTGACATTCAAACGTAGATTTGTAGGTGCTCGTTTGACTGGATTGTTTTTAGGCTGAATAGTTCAGTACCTAAGCAAATGTAGGTACCCATATTTGAGTGTATTTTTGTCATTTCTTAAAAAAGGTAAATAGAGATCATATCAACAAACGCAGAGAGCTTTCTTATTTTTATTTTTAGCATAGAGCATCACCAAAATTATTGTCTGTGTTTGGGGCGAACCTAAACAATGTAGTTTTAGTTGGAAAATCAAAACCGTAATTGTCAGCAATTAGCATCACGCACATGAATCGTGTAGGCGGTGGGTCGTAGTGATTGTTTCGAGCTATTTAATAATTTGCTTTAATAATTTAACAGTCGATAAACAAAAATAATTTGAATTAAATTGTAGCACAATTATTTTCCATACTAGAGACAAAATCAATAATTTACTGACTGCTTTTACATAGAAAGAGAAGTACAGTATATCTATAATTGAATCACAGAAGTGTGAACATTTTTTAATTGCTGCATGTTTTGTTTGGAAGAGTATTTCTTCCTGAAGCGGACTAAGGCCCATATTTATAATCAGCTCTCAAGAGTGACAGCGATTTCATTTCAGTACAAAACGGCCTGTCAAATCCATACTTAATATTGCTCTCAATCTTGAGATCGCTTTATAAATATGAGCCTTAGTACAGAAAAATTACCATCTTTTAATAAACCTTATAATTATGAGGAGAAGATTCCAAAAATTCGATAGGCCATGTACAAACAGGCGGATATGAACAGATAGGGCCAGTCACGTGCAGCTAGACCCAGCTTCTTACCAACTATGAGGGAAGTGCTGCAATTACCCCTGACGAATCACCAGAGTTAGGTACGCACAGGGGATAAGGGTCGCCTCCATATAACATTCTTATCTACTTCGAAGGGAAACTTTATGACATCTTTATGGGAGCCGAAAATATGAACGGCCCTTAAATTGTAATGCAGGGCAAGTAGCCTAGACTAAAGTTACGAGCATATTCGAGCACTACTAAACTAGTTCTTCTATCGTATGGGTTCAACGAACTATTGATGTATTTTTTTTAATGCGTCTCCAAAATCTCTAGTCTTTGAGATGGTCACTTTCAGTCAGTAACTGAGACCTTCTTATTTATCGAAATGGAAATTCGTATTATCATTTTCCAGCCATACAAGTATGGGTTTATTGCACAGTTCTATAAGACGAACATACCCTTGAAATATTTGCACATAATTTTAACCTACATTTTTAAAGTCTACATGCTAAATAAAATATCAAAATGAAAATATACTGTAACTTTGTCCGTTCGCAGTTTCTACAAGCAACGTGTAAACTATGGCATTCAAGAATAAACTTGGCTATCCAGTCTTAATTAAAAACTTACATTAAACTAGACTTGTGCTGCACCTAGTTCGTCTTACGTAAATACTTTGAGAGTTCCTGACGCAACATTTCCAACCTTTTCACCTTGTAGCTTATCTTGATGAACTAAGATCGCTTCAGTAGATTTTAGGCTACCTCGTACCAAATATACCATACCAAAAGTCATTTAAAATTTTTACGATTTAAATCAGTAGGAAGTGAAATACACTATCAAAATTAGGACACACCTGGCTGGTTTTCACTAGACGGTACGGCAACGGCACGATAACGATATCGTCATGATACTGTGCCTCTCTCTGCTTTTCCACTAGGACGGTAATATCGTCGACTATATCGTCCACCTAGTTCCACTGTGAGCGCACACATACACGCTTATGCTACGTACGAACACAAAACATGCAGTTTGGCAGACCGGCGACGATACTGGTGGGAATCTATTCCGTGCCGTTGCTGTGCCGGCAAGTGGAAAAGCGTGCCATATAATTTCATTGATTTTCATACATTATCCTTCCACGACATCGTCAACGATACCGTGCCATTGCCGTTGCCGTGGACGTGCCGTCTAGTGGATAAAACGCCCAATGGCTGCGTAATCATGAAAAAAAGACTCCCTATGTTCGAGCTTTAAAATTGATAATAAAATCACTGCTACGACCGCTACGCTACTACGCGTCTACGAGTTCACGAGCTACGCCGTAGCAAAAATCACCAGTTACAATACCAAACAAATTCAGCTTTTCAGTCACGTATCAAATATATTATTTCCTTTCGTAGGTAAATCAGAAGATATAACGAATGTATCTAAAGTGCTCGTATACGAAAACCGTCCCGGGGGTATCGTACCGTGATATACAATTTGTAGAATTACGCTTCTTTTCAAATTCCTGCGCCGAACAAAGATGTGTAATAGGATGGCCTTTTATCTGGATGATTGCTTATTTCAAAGAAAATTCCAATTCTTTTATTATACTTTCAGGGCTTTTGGATGAAATCGCAGCAGATTTCGGGCATAATATATTCTTTGATATGAAATCAAGTTAAGTAACGAGGATTACCTTTGCTCTGTGATGTACGCAATGCTAATGAGATAGCTGACGTTGAGAACCTTTCATAATGTAATTTATTTTGTTCGCATTTTTAACAAAAAAATTCATTATTTTGTTAAATAAAAGCTTGCAGAAAGTTAATCTTTAAAGACCTAGATTACAGTAAGTATATTCTTCTGATATCAAAGAATAAAAACGCAATATGGTTCAATCAAAACATATTAAATTTCAAATACTTAAGCCAGTTAGGGATTACATGATGTACTGAAACACCTTATAGATATAAGTATTTCATACATGTAATGTTATTTTAGAAAATAAATAAAGATATTAATTTAATTGAAAGTATGTTTTTCATTTACTAATTGAACCTATTAATTCCAGATTCTTAGTTTAACAAATAAATTATGAAAGTTCGAAATTGGGCGGAATCCTTTATTGGCCTAAAAATAGCATTCTCCTTTAGAAAATGTGAAAACGCGCGAAAAGAACAAATTTTAAATTTCGAAGTACGATGCTTAAGAATACAGACCACGTGATCATATTTTACAGACCACGTGATCATATTTTACTTATAATTTGAAGAAACAAAACCAGCCAGTAAAGGCAGTAATTTATTTGAATATGGAATGATAAAGAATTCGAGGAAATTGATATCACGTGATTCAAATGGTCTTCTTTATTTTTCTTTTGTTGAACCTAATGGCTTTTGTAGTTGTCTAGTATAATCAGCCAGTAATTTATAATAACTTATTTTTCAATAGTGAAACATAGAATGTGCCAGCTGCGTTTCCTCCCGGGCGTGCTGTGAGAACCGGCTGGGGGATTCGAGGGTTTCGGTGTGTTGCGGATTGGGTGATGGGCTGATGGCCTGTGACTATGGCGATATACTACCATAAACACCTATAATGGCCCTAGAACTTGTCTCCGTTGTCCAGTGGTCCGAGCCACTGGCCCCGATTCAGAGATCCCGGGTTCGATAATCTTATTCAATTATTTTCTTTAAAGTTTTGATGTATTCTATCTTACTTTTCTATTGATTTATATTACTGTAGCGGCCACTGTAGGAGGCGGCAACTTAGCGTGCTCTCCGAGGCACGAAATCTTTATCTTTTGAGACATTACTTGCTCTAAAAAGAAAACCTGCATTACATAGTAATATAAATCAATAGAAAAGTAAGATAGAATACATCAAAACTTTAAAGAAAATAATTGAATAAGATTATCGAACCCGGGATCTCTGAATCGGGGCCAGTGGCTCGGACCACTGGACAACGGAGGCAATATTTGAATTTAGAACTGCGAAATATTCGAGGAAAAGATACCACGTGATCAATTTTTCGAGACATGTGACTGGAAATGTGATCACATGACTGAACGATATATAAGTCGATACAAGATGGAATTCGAGGAGGAAAGCTTTTGGCTTTGACACGGTTCATACGATTTGCTGGTAATTATGGATTTGCTTTCATGGTGGTTTCTTGTGTAATTCTTAGAGTCATTTGTTGTATTTTTGTGAAAATTTCTTAATTTGATCATATTGGAAGGGGTGCATGCGGAGTGTTTTTCGAGACTATGTCTTGGTGAATGCTTTGTTTGTTCGTCAGCCATTAAGGTCACATGGAAATGGGGAAAGTAGAGTCTTTTGTTTTAGCAAACGTATGAATCCATGGGATTGGATGTATAAATCGTTTCTCGTAACCACTTCTTGACTCGACTATACATCTTATCCAAACAGCTATTGAAGATGTCATTGGAGCTGGACATCTGGTCGCGTCAGTGACTTTAGAGCTCTCTGTTCAGGAGTATCATGTCAATCTGCCATGAGGATTTGTGTCAACCAGCCCCGTTGGTACTGCCCATGTACAATTGTCATTGTATTCTTGATTCAGTCTTCCACATTACACACGTGAGGTCCTGAGGCCATCCAGGTGCCATGTATAACCTTTGGCGCGGGATCTCGTAGGGCCGAGGAATAGGAAATAGGTACATAAGTCGAGACCTCTCATCTCGCACATATCGACTAGACTTAGGGTTCACAGCATTTTGGCTAAGATGCAGTTGAACACTACACATACACACCACACACTTAGAATCTAAATGTGGGATCTGTCCCTAGTTTGAATCATCACAGTAGCTGTTAGGAATTAGACAAGATAGAAGGAAATAGGAAATAATTAGATCGAATATTTTGTTAGGGAGGTTGTTAGCATCAATCGTAAGTGATTTTCTAATAGGTTTTGTAATAGGTTTAGGATCTTAGGATCTAACTTCAAATTTTAGAACTATTTGATTGATAAAATAATTAATTTTATAAGATGAAATATTTTGGAAATTCTTAGACAGATCACCAAATATTGGTTCTTTGATAATCTTGTTTAACAAGGAGTGAAGTCATTCCAATAGTTACTTCTTTACTATAAAGATAAGAGTACTATTTTGTGAACAAGATTCATAAAGAATATAATTCAGAGAGATAATCTGAGTGAGAACCCTAAGATTTTGCAAAATCCAGTTTATCAATTTGTTTGGAAGTACTTAATTAAATAATTTAACTCATAAAATAATACCAAAATTCAGGTAACTTTATGCTGCAAGATTCAGTCAGTATAAAATAAATGTAAAAGAGAAAGCATTATTTATGAAAACATGTTTGCTGATTCACTATTTGTTTATCTTGATTTAAGACTAAAATCTAGATTTTTATCTATTGTTATTGGTTTGAATATATTAATTCTCTAAGAAACACAATTTTAATACAAAATATGATAGAAGTTGTAAAGTAAATTTAACTTACCTAATTAACAGAATTTAATATGTAATGATTCAATTTTAATTAATGGAGTTTAAAAAAGCATAAGAATTTTGCTACAGCTTAAGAACAAGCTGAGTCTTTAAGATGAAAAGACTATCATATAATGTAGAATGCATTATTATCTTGAGAGATAAGATACTTACTCCATAGTGTAGGAAGGTTGACAGACAGACTAAAGGAAGACCTTAAAGCTTGAGGTTCCATTTAAATTCAGTAGATTATAAATGTAAATTCTATAAAAAGATTACCTTTTCACCACCTTTGGCTTATCAATAGAATCATGGTTTGAACAGAGCCTTAGCATTTTTGAGAACAAACATAAAACTATCAAGCTAAGGGACAGCTTGCTATTTATCTCTATTGTCACGTATTTATGTATTTGTTTATAAAAGCCCACTTGTAGCTTTGGTTTTGCAATGTGTTGTTTGGAAATTACACAGGCTCTTAGAATGTAAATGTAAATGATAGAAGCCAGGTGAAAAGAAGGTTGCTGGACGGGGGCCCAGTCAGGAAAAGCCGACCCCGACAAATGTGATTTGCCGTAGGAAAATACTTTTTAAACTTATTCACATTTCATTTTATAAGAGAGGACAAATATGATAAAATAACCTTTCTTAGTATTTGCAAATCAGAGGAGGGTCCACAAAACAAAATAACTCCTCGCCACGGAAGGAGGGGTGGCCATTTTAAAGCAAAAACAAATATGTTTGTTCTATAACTGACATGACCCAACTATTAAAACTGTTATAGTTTAGCTTGTATGTTTTGCTTGATTTAAACAACTATTGTTCATAGTATGTACAAACCAATAAATAGTTCTTTTGAATTGAAGACATCCAATTAATTTTATAACATTTATTTTGAATGAAAAGACGAACTGTGATCTTGCTGAGTAATGTTGCTTATAAAAAAAATATGTAATAATCTCTCATTAGTATTGGACATCCAGTGATATTTCATATAGCAAGTATTTTGATAACGCAGTGTTGAAACAGGAATTGTTGTAACAGGAAAATTTTATTGTAATATTATTTTACTAACATAACATAATTAATAATACCTTTTAAGACGTTATAGTATCAAGGATTCATTTGTATTTGTCTTTCCACTTAAAAGAATATGGGTTACTAACATTCACAACGTAATAGGGTACTAGACGATATCATTGGCCATGTTAGGAGATTTATTAATAGATACATGAATTAAATATAATAGGACTGTAGTAGGTTTTAACTATGCTTTAGGTTGGATAGACTTCAGTACAATTTGGTGCCGTGACCAGGATATAATAAAATAAGATAAGATAGGACTAGAATAGTATAGAATGATGAATTTTCTGATTAAATTCCTTTACTAACTGTTTAAACAGTAATCTGTTATCATTTTTCATGTATCTATTAATTTACCATACGGGAAAGTGTGATTATTTCATAATAGTCACACAATTTGTTGCTGTGGAAACGGAAGAGTGGAGAGATAAATACAAATAATCAATTTGTTAGGAGTTGTTTTGAAACCTATTAATTTTTTAAAGGTGTAAATAGTGTTTAAATTTCGTACAAATAAAATTCAAATGCAAATCAATTTTCCCTGTAAGAATTCATTATTAATAGAGCTATGTTTTCAGATTCTGGATAAGTAAATAGGAATTGTTCTAATAATTGCGAATGCTGTTTGTTTAGTCGTCCAACAAAACCTCAGACAACAAAAGGAAGGAGATAGCCCAGAATTATAGAAAATGACAGGAACCTACGACGTCAATTGAAAGAATGTCAACTTATTAACTACAAAAGAGATGGTAGAATAATAAAATTGTCATAGTTAAGTTTGAAATTGTATAAAATAAAATTATTATTTTTAAGATTAAATAAAGAGAGAAAAAGAAAATGTAGGTCGTTGGGCAACGGGGAAAGCCTAACTAAGTTTATACCATAAGTCAATTTTAATTAACACTAGATTTTGATATAAATTTTAAAAGTTGTAAATGTCAAAATTGACTAGATTAAAATTAGTTAGTGGGGAGTAGGGCGGCTTTCCTAAAAAACTAATTGTTACATGTTTTGTTTTCCAGAAAGGTAATCGGCGGAAAGGTTGTTATAAAAAAAAGGTATAGGTACAGTGACCTTCAGTGGTTCAAGGTAACACTGAACTTCAGTGGTTAAGATAACACTGAACTTCAGTGGTTGTGTTTATCAGCTGTAAACTTTTAAATAGGAAGACAGACTGTTAAAAGAATGCGGCTGAAACACTTGTTTTTATTTTATTCTTCTTAAAAAAAGGTAACAGGTAAAAGAAAGTAGGGTAAAATTAGACCTGAGGTAACGGTATCTGGTGATAAGAAAACGGTAAACTGATAAGGTGGTAAATTACTTTATCTATCAATTCTGATCTTTTGTTCAGTAAGGTAAGGAATCTAATCTCAAATTATTTTCATAATCATAATTTTAAAGTAAAATAAGGTAAACATCTGATCAGTGTTAAGAAAATGAGATTTGTTTTAGTTTTCATTATAAATTTTTTGTAAGTAAAATTCAAATTTAATTGTTTCAGGAATCAAACCCAGAGTGTAATCAAAAGAAATCTAAGCTAAGCTAAGCCAGCAAGGGATTCGAGGATTTCGGTGTGTTGCGGTTTAAGCAATGAGCTGACGGCCGACACTGTAGCAACGTGCATAAGCATCTGTGGTAGCCGTCAAGACTTGTCAGACGTGGTGGAGCGGTCTTTGTGAGGATTGTTTGCTCTATCTACTCCGTTGGGGATGAGAGCGTGGTTTTATGTATGTATGTATTAGGAATCTCGCTATAGCTGCAGGGTTATTAAGACAGAGGGGTGTCTGCAGGGTTGTTAGGACGGAGGGGTGTCTGCAGAGTTGTTAAGTCAGAGGGGTGTCTGTAGGGTTGTTAAGACAGAGGGGTGTCTGCAGGGTTGTTAAGACAGAGGGGTGTCTGCAGGGTTGTTTGAGACAGAGGGGTGACTGCAGAGTTGTTAGAACGGGGGGGTGTCGCATATAATTGTGACTTGATGAATTCAGTAAACTTTAAGATTACTAGAGAATTGCATTCCGGAGAAGTCAGAGATATAACTTGAATCTAGCATAGAATTTTTATAATTTTATTACGTAAGTACTAACTGTATATACAATTAGGCTAATAAGTTACCTATATTAAATCTAGAAATAAAGAATTTTAATTTTAAATTCAGATATGTACCTACCAGAGACATTGAGAATATTTAATTAGAATTGTAAATAATTTAATGATAAAAGACTGGAGACAGTTGCACCACAAGGTTTTATTTCATGTTTTAGTAGATAGGTTATAAGATGTTATCATGCATTCAAAGAAAGAGTGAGGTCCTGAGAATTCCTGAAGGTATTCATTTCTTGTAGATTAGCCTGAAAAGATACAAACGATAATTTGAAATGCAAACTATAATGTGATAATTTTAAAAAAGAATAATAAAAATACCTATTTTATGAAAAGGACAAAGTTTTATTTTTTTTAGTTTAAATTTTTCAGAAGAGGTGTTTTCAGTATAGGAAAATAGCTAAATTAAAGTTCTAAGATTATAAAAGGTCAAAATTAAGGGTAGTTGTGATGTTTTATTGAGTATGTGAATCAGAGAAAGAGACGCAATAAAAGGAAAATGAATGAATGTTGATGGTGAAAATTTGGATTGCTCAAGCAGATATCATAATTTACTAATTTTGACCGCAAGATATTGCAAGTCTCCCTAAATAACACCACACACGGAAATAAATTTATATGAACTGTTGGAGCTAGGTTAAGACAGAAGTCAAATACTGTGTTTAACAGTGGTTCATATGAGTTTAAGACTAAACAAGTAGCCAATGATCTTTCTCTACACAATCCATATTTCACTGCGACCCAAAGTAATAAAAAAAAAAGGGAAGATGCCACTTTCTTTGCCAGTCAACTTTAACATAATAAACGACACAATGATTATGAGATACTAGTAGAAACTAATTTTTTAGTTTCATTTCAAAAGTTTGTGTCGCAATGTATTTATGGGTTAACAGTAACCATTATGGTTAGCGAAATAATGACAGATATGAGATTGAAATAGATTATTTCGATTTATGCATGGAAAAAGATTCGACATTATGGGGTATTGTTAGTTTGTGCAGGAAAATATAGATGAATCCTATTTCAAATCAGAAAATGCGAGATTTGGTAGAATGCTTTTATATTTTGGAACCTTCTGATCCGGTTGACGTCACGAACCAATCGTTGCGCAGATTAGGGATTCAACCTCGTTGAATAGATTTTATTCATAAACTTGGGGTAATCAAAAATTTTGAATTTCATATTTAGCATTATGGTTGTTATTCATTTGGGACATAGAACACACACATAACAAATACATTTTTGGAGAGAGGAGCAAAATCCTTTACATATTTATATTAGGAATTGGTTCAAATTCGCCATTCTTCTTACCATTTTGAATTTGAAGAGGGGTGAATGTACTGAAACACCTTATAGATATAAGTATTTCATACATGTAATGTTATTTTAGAAAATAAATAAAGATATTAATTTAATTGAAAGTATGTTTTTCATTTACTAATTGAACCTATTAATTCCAGATTCTTAGTTTAACAAATAAATTATGAAAGTTCGAAATTGGGCGGAATCCTTTATTGGCCTAAAAATAGCATTCTCCTTTAGAAAATGTGAAAACGCGCGAAAAGAACAAATTTTAAATTTCGAAGTACGATGCTTAAGAATACAGACCACGTGATCATATTTTACAGACCACGTGATCATATTTTACTTATAATTTGAAGAAACAAAACCAGCCAGTAAAGGCAGTAATTTATTTGAATATGGAATGATAAAGAATTCGAGGAAATTGATATCACGTGATTCAAATGGTCTTCTTTATTTTTCTTTTGTTGAACCTAATGGCTTTTGTAGTTGTCTAGTATAATCAGCCAGTAATTTATAATAACTTATTTTTCAATAGTGAAACATAGAATGTGCCAGCTGCGTTTCCTCCCGGGCGTGCTGTGAGAACCGGCTGGGGGATTCGAGGGTTTCGGTGTGTTGCGGATTGGGTGATGGGCTGATGGCCTGTGACTATGGCGATATACTACCATAAACACCTATAATGGCCCTAGAACTTGTCAGACGTGGAGGAATGACTTTTGAGTCGTTTTGCGCTCTGCCTACCCCTTTTGGGATGGAGGCGTGATTTATGTATGTATGTATGTATGTCTTATGGCGTAGCTGAGGTTATTTGACATGGACGGTGTAGCGGCCACTGTAGGAGGCGGCAACTTAGCGTGCTCTCCGAGGCACGAAATCTTTATCTTTTGAGACATTACTTGCTCTAAAAAGAAAACCTGCATTACATAGTAATATAAATCAATAGAAAAGTAAGATAGAATACATCAAAACTTTAAAGAAAATAATTGAATAAGATTATCGAACCCGGGATCTCTGAATCGGGGCCAGTGGCTCGGACCACTGGACAACGGAGGCAATATTTGAATTTAGAACTGCGAAATATTCGAGGAAAAGATACCACGTGATCAATTTTTCGAGACATGTGACTGGAAATGTGATCACATGACTGAACGATATATAAGTCGATACAAGATGGAATTCGAGGAGGAAAGCTTTTGGCTTTGACACGGTTCATACGATTTGCTGGTAATTATGGATTTGCTTTCATGGTGGTTTCTTGTGTAATTCTTAGAGTCATTTGTTGTATTTTTGTGAAAATTTCTTAATTTGATCATATTGGAAGGGGTGCATGCGGAGTGTTTTTCGAGACTATGTCTTGGTGAATGCTTTGTTTGTTCGTCAGCCATTAAGGTCACATGGAAATGGGGAAAGTAGAGTCTTTTGTTTTAGCAAACGTATGAATCCATGGGATTGGATGTATAAATCGTTTCTCGTAACCACTTCTTGACTCGACTATACATCTTATCCAAACAGCTATTGAAGATGTCATTGGAGCTGGACATCTGGTCGCGTCAGTGACTTTAGAGCTCTCTGTTCAGGAGTATCATGTCAATCTGCCATGAGGATTTGTGTCAACCAGCCCCGTTGGTACTGCCCATGTACAATTGTCATTGTATTCTTGATTCAGTCTTCCACATTACACACGTGAGGTCCTGAGGCCATCCAGGTGCCATGTATAACCTTTGGCGCGGGATCTCGTAGGGCCGAGGAATAGGAAATAGGTACATAAGTCGAGACCTCTCATCTCGCACATATCGACTAGACTTAGGGTTCACAGCATTTTGGCTAAGATGCAGTTGAACACTACACATACACACCACACACTTAGAATCTAAATGTGGGATCTGTCCCTAGTTTGAATCATCACAGTAGCTGTTAGGAATTAGACAAGATAGAAGGAAATAGGAAATAATTAGATCGAATATTTTGTTAGGGAGGTTGTTAGCATCAATCGTAAGTGATTTTCTAATAGGTTTTGTAATAGGTTTAGGATCTTAGGATCTAACTTCAAATTTTAGAACTATTTGATTGATAAAATAATTAATTTTATAAGATGAAATATTTTGGAAATTCTTAGACAGATCACCAAATATTGGTTCTTTGATAATCTTGTTTAACAAGGAGTGAAGTCATTCCAATAGTTACTTCTTTACTATAAAGATAAGAGTACTATTTTGTGAACAAGATTCATAAAGAATATAATTCAGAGAGATAATCTGAGTGAGAACCCTAAGATTTTGCAAAATCCAGTTTATCAATTTGTTTGGAAGTACTTAATTAAATAATTTAACTCATAAAATAATACCAAAATTCAGGTAACTTTATGCTGCAAGATTCAGTCAGTATAAAATAAATGTAAAAGAGAAAGCATTATTTATGAAAACATGTTTGCTGATTCACTATTTGTTTATCTTGATTTAAGACTAAAATCTAGATTTTTATCTATTGTTATTGGTTTGAATATATTAATTCTCTAAGAAACACAATTTTAATACAAAATATGATAGAAGTTGTAAAGTAAATTTAACTTACCTAATTAACAGAATTTAATATGTAATGATTCAATTTTAATTAATGGAGTTTAAAAAAGCATAAGAATTTTGCTACAGCTTAAGAACAAGCTGAGTCTTTAAGATGAAAAGACTATCATATAATGTAGAATGCATTATTATCTTGAGAGATAAGATACTTACTCCATAGTGTAGGAAGGTTGACAGACAGACTAAAGGAAGACCTTAAAGCTTGAGGTTCCATTTAAATTCAGTAGATTATAAATGTAAATTCTATAAAAAGATTACCTTTTCACCACCTTTGGCTTATCAATAGAATCATGGTTTGAACAGAGCCTTAGCATTTTTGAGAACAAACATAAAACTATCAAGCTAAGGGACAGCTTGCTATTTATCTCTATTGTCACGTATTTATGTATTTGTTTATAAAAGCCCACTTGTAGCTTTGGTTTTGCAATGTGTTGTTTGGAAATTACACAGGCTCTTAGAATGTAAATGTAAATGATAGAAGCCAGGTGAAAAGAAGGTTGCTGGACGGGGGCCCAGTCAGGAAAAGCCGACCCCGACAAATGTGATTTGCCGTAGGAAAATACTTTTTAAACTTATTCACATTTCATTTTATAAGAGAGGACAAATATGATAAAATAACCTTTCTTAGTATTTGCAAATCAGAGGAGGGTCCACAAAACAAAATAACTCCTCGCCACGGAAGGAGGGGTGGCCATTTTAAAGCAAAAACAAATATGTTTGTTCTATAACTGACATGACCCAACTATTAAAACTGTTATAGTTTAGCTTGTATGTTTTGCTTGATTTAAACAACTATTGTTCATAGTATGTACAAACCAATAAATAGTTCTTTTGAATTGAAGACATCCAATTAATTTTATAACATTTATTTTGAATGAAAAGACGAACTGTGATCTTGCTGAGTAATGTTGCTTATAAAAAAAATATGTAATAATCTCTCATTAGTATTGGACATCCAGTGATATTTCATATAGCAAGTATTTTGATAACGCAGTGTTGAAACAGGAATTGTTGTAACAGGAAAATTTTATTGTAATATTATTTTACTAACATAACATAATTAATAATACCTTTTAAGACGTTATAGTATCAAGGATTCATTTGTATTTGTCTTTCCACTTAAAAGAATATGGGTTACTAACATTCACAACGTAATAGGGTACTAGACGATATCATTGGCCATGTTAGGAGATTTATTAATAGATACATGAATTAAATATAATAGGACTGTAGTAGGTTTTAACTATGCTTTAGGTTGGATAGACTTCAGTACAATGAGCACGCATGACACTTGAAAAAAGTATTATTTAACGTGCAAAAGGCATTACATTTAATGTTCAATTCCTTTTTCTTCACATCTTGTTTTCGGGACGTCTTGATTTCGGGAACAACAGAATCGTTTTCTGCAAAGTTTGTGAAAATTGACGGTCTTTTGAGAGATGACGGTGTAGGATAAATATCAAGAAGTGAAGGGTTCTTTGGGTTAAGCCTTTACTCGGGACGAGGAGAATCTTAAATAAGTCGTTGCCCTTTGCTTTTTTTTATTTATACAACGTTATTACTATGGATTTGTTTTGCTTCTAGGATGTGTATTTTTCGAAAATAATACAACATCAGCAATATCATCCTCAAACAACAACTTAGATCATTTTACTTTCAGCACTACAGCGTTTTAAATTAGCAAACACAAATCACGCGACTGTACCTACCTATAGGTATATCATTTCAAGTAAGACAATACAAACCTTTCGTGCCTCGATATAAAATTATAAGTCACTTGTATTCTTGTATAGCACTATACCGGGTGTAAAGGACAGCTAGCCGCAAACTGATAAGGGTTTCTCAGTCAACAAAACTGAACAACTTTCATCGGGAAATTCTTTTAGGAAAGGATTTTATTTAACCTTTCCGTACAAAATGAACACTTTGATCAGACTGAGCAAGCCCTACCAGTTTTCGAAGCAGCTGTCAACATCCTGGATCTGTCCTGTCGTAATCTCCCCAGCAGTGTTCGTGGCATGTATAGGAATGTGAGGTTCAGAAGAAATCTAACATCTGTTCGTTGAGAAAGGTCCACAGAAACCGCCGGATATTGCTCGTCTCACACGTTTTGACGTCTATTCAACGGGCAACTGTGAAAACGGTCAAGTTTTCAGGGGTTTTTCCTTTCATAAAATTTCTACGTCCATTTTTGGACTTTAGGTTATAAATATTTTAGGTAAACTCTCTAAGGTTAATTGATTTTGCTGTAACGAGAAATTTAAGACTATTTTATAAATTTATTTTGATTATATATACTGATGGAGGAACACTAAAATCGAACGAAAAAAATAAACTGAGAAGTAAAAAAGAGTTTAAATTATATAGCTTTTAATTAATTAATAAAATAACAATAATAAAAAATGTTTTTTAGAGCTCTTTAAAATTCCCCTTCTTTCATGTAAGCAAACGGGTGGTCTTTGTGGGCTCGGCCCCTGAAAGAAAAAAACTTATTTTTAAATGCCACATTTTTGAACCTTACCTTACAGTACCTACAGTACGAAACTATGTAACTCTGTGAAACTACAGTAGTTTCTGCAAGAAGTTATCTTGTTATTGTAACTTCGTAAATGAATAGAGTTTAAGGCACAGACCACTACATTGGGTAGAATCCGCAATCCTCCGATTATCAGAGTTTTGAGTCCGGTTCGGTCCAGGTAAAGTTCGTTTATTAATCGTTCTGTTATGGATACTAACGTGTTTTGCGGTCCACAAACTGCTTATTCTTTACAACTTACAAAAAAATACTTATTTAGCAACCGCTAAATAATTTGTAACAAAGTTTTAATCTGTCTACTGTTCCGAAACTAAAACCTCTGCCAAGTTGCAAAACAAATGCTGTTTATGGGCCGCAAAACACGTTGGTATCGATAACGTAACGTTAAAAAACTTTACATTACTTGGCCGATCTTGGTCGTTGCTACTGCTACGCGTCGTATGGATCGGTAAATATTAGATACTAAAAATATTGTTAATACCTAAAGTAGGGCGAATAAAAATGGAGACATTACACTTTACGAAAATTATACGCTTACATTTTCAGTTTGAATGACGTGCTCTACTACAGTCCAGATCTGAGGTGTAGAAGTACGTGCGATCGCAGATGATCTGTTAATTACGACATTGCAGGTCCGATCGGTCCAGGCAGAATGTCCAATTAACACTTTGCAGCCCACTGGGACCTCCCACTGCTGAGCTAGTTGCTGGACAAACTCTCGATATTGTATCCTACTGTGTATTATTGTTGGTAAATGCGAAAGTTTGTGTATGTGTTGGTTTGTGTACCTAGTATAATACCTATTAATATTTATATAATCAAAAGAATATAAATGCCTCTGTGATATAATGATCTAATAGTCTAAGCCTTGGTTTCTATTTCTACGTCCGGAGGTAGTAGTTGCATTTACGTAAAATTCATCAACATAATCACTTAACCGAAAGACGACAATGATGATTTAATCACAATTTAAAGTATAATTTAATTACTTAATTCTAAAGCTGGATACAAAAAACTAAAACTAAACAGCGGTGGTGGGCGCAAAGTGCTCTTGAGGTTGAGGTGATAAAATTATACCACCACACCATATAATCACCACCTCTTACATCTTCCCAGGGGGATTCCCAGGGGGGGGGGGGGGACACAAAGTTGATATTTGTCAATTTATCACTTTGTGAGGTTTTTCCCAGTTTGGTTAGGACATTGCAGGCTGAATCACCTGATTGTCCGAAAAGAAAAAGGATTCCATGCTTTGGAGGGCACGTTAAGCCGTCGGTCCCGGTCGCTGTCTTTGATAGTGGTCGTTACTGAAACTATGTCAGAGGCCTATAGCTGAGCTACTAGGCGGTTTGAAAACTCTGACACCAGGGTTTATCGGGTCGTTGTTCGACTCGAAAATCCACTCGCTAAGAAGAAGAAGACTTACATCTTGTAGCTGTACATACTACTATTATTGCTGCTGCTACTCTATCGTATTACTCTTAGGTTTACTAGAAAATGGAAGTATATTTTTCCTTTAGCTAGAGAGTAAAGGGTCTACATAGCAGGAAACGATGCTATGCCATATACGAAGCTGAAGGTCGAGACACACTAATGCTGTTGCACGCCAGAGTTTAGAGCATAGTTTCGTAATGTAAGCTCAAGAAAATCACACCAAATATAATTTGTAAATGAATTAAAAACAATTAAGTACAGACGTCCGTTGCAGATCAAGCCAGCAATAAACTCGATATCCTCCTTAAAGTACAGCTTAAATTAAAATCAAACTGTCTATGCTGAATAGTGTGCAGTTGCCCTAAAGCTAAGTAGGTATATTATACAGCGCTTACTCAGCCTGTGGTATCATACGTCCGTTGCAGTTCAAGCCGGCAATAAACTCGATATCCTCCTTATACAGCTTAAATTAAAATCGAACTGTCTATGCTGAATAGTGTGCAGTTGCCCTAAAGCTAAGTAGGTATATTATACAGCGCTTACTCAGCCTGTGGTATCATACGTCCGTTGCAGTTCAAGCCGGCAATAAACTCGATATCCTCCTTACACAGCTTAAATTAAAATCGAACTGTCTATGCTGAATAGTGTGCAGTTGCCCTAAAGCTCAGTAGGTATATTATACAGCGCTTACTCAGCCTGTGGTATCAGACGTCCGTTGCAGTTCAAGCCGGCGATAAGCTCGATATCCTCCTTAGACAGCTTAAAATCGAACACGTTCAAGTTTTCCAAGATGCGCTCAGCAGTTGTTGACTTCGGAATCACTATAACACCGCGGTCGATTTGGAACCTGATAAAACAAAAAAAAATATCAATCAACTTAAGATATGGAATCACGTCTTTAGCTAAGTATTCCTAATGGGATAGATAGAGCATCAAAATGGGTACATTCTATATTTTCAGAGCTCCTACGTATGGAAGTTAAATACCTACCTATCCAGCGCTGAAATGTTATATTTTATTCATAATGAAAAATATGTTTTCTAAAAAATTCCGACTGGATTCGGGGCGTACAAAAATACAGCTTTTCGCGAACATAAAATTTTCTGCTTTACCGAAACGGTACCAGTAATTAAAGGGATTCGAAGTAAATGTAAGGGAAAACAAGGAAAACAAAGCACAAATTTAATTAAGGACGGAACCAAAAAAGTAAACAATCTACGAAATACGAAAATACCTAAAGGAAATTCTCTCGAAAGGCCAAGCTGAACAAGCTTTGTTCTAAATCAATAGGTCTCTGGCGAGGATCATATAACGAGACGTCGTCAGATGTCGTCTATAGACGCACCAGAGGCACGAAATCACGGATTTATAGTACTTGCCTATGGATGCTCTATGTATTGTCCTAACTAAACTGGGAACGTAAGTTTTGTCCTTCTTAGAAATTGAACCTACGATATTCGAATCGAGAACCTATTGCGCAGATCTCTAGACCACATTTAGCCCGTTCAATCAACTTAGTTATTCTCCCAAGAACAGCAAAAGCAAAGACCAGGTTATTAATCGCCAATATTAATTTAATATCATGTGTTGATGTTCTAAATTTTAGCTGCGGAGGAAAACTAAATATAGGCTGATCGATATATGCTCCACAGTATCCTGTCTGACTC
>JARACY010005178.1:0-22981 GCA_029255725.1 Scrobipalpa atriplicella | reverse complement strand
AGTAGCGGCTTTCTTTTTTTAGTAGCACGGAGGCTTATGCAAATATTCACTACTTGCGGACCCGGCAGACTTCGTCCAGCCCAGAAAAACAACTTTTCCCGTGGGAATGACATACTTTCCCGTGGTAAAAGTCAGTTAAAAACCTTCCTCATGAATCACACTATTTATTAAAAAAACTGCATCAAAATCCGTAGCCTAGTTTTAAAGATCTAAGCATACATACATACAGACATACAGACAGAGGGAAGCGACTTTGTTTTATACTATGTAAGGATGAAAACCACTGATTTGAGAAGTCGCTGCCGCTCCCTTTTACTATTCTGTGATGAACAGAACACACATAATATAAGTCGAAATATGAACAGATTATTTTGCACATTTCCTATGTTTTACCTATCATCATCTTCCTAGCCTTTTTCCCGTATCTCACGGGGTCGGCTACCTAATCTAGGGGATTGAACGAGGATACTGGTTTTTACACAGAGCGACTGCCATCTGACCTCCGCAACCCAGAAGGGAAACCAGACCCAATCCTAGATTAGGTTACACAACCTTTGAATTTTTTCGTAGGTGTGTGCAGGTTTCCTCACGAGGTTTTCCTTCACCGTAAAAGCACCGAATAAACGTACATATGAAATTCGAAAACCGAAAAACACATTGGTACGTGGTGGGATTCGAACCACGACCTCCTGCACAGAAGGCCGCGGCCCTATCCACTACACCATAGGGGCTTTTTTTTGGGCTTGTTTTACCTATACCTAGGCAAATATTAAAAAGTCACCCCATATTTTATGTTTCTTTGCGGAAATTCCTATTTACAACTACTTACATTATTTATTTATTTATGTATAATTTTTTGTATTTCTAGTCTAAGGCCCGTATTTATAATCTGCTCTCAAGAGTGACAGCAAGTTTGAGTTCGTATCAGAAATGTCACTTCAGTACAAAACGACCTGTCAAATCCATACTTAATATTGCTCTCACTCTTGAGATCGCTTTATAAATACGAGCCTAAGATAGAACACAAGTGTGACAGTCTGTATTCTAATAATAGAACCGTTTACTTATTATGTAGTGGGTATCCATGAAATATCGTGGTATTCGTGACGAAGACTAATAAAAATCAATTGATTTGTTGGTTACGCCAATTCAAGTCGCCCTACATCTGAATACTTAACTAAATGAGCAATGCTATTGGATTCTTTTAAGATATTGTTGGTCAAAAATAAGGAAGTCATATTATTAGCTTGCGTATTTTTCATTTGCTACAGGACTAGACTAGACCAATAGTGATTAGGGCTCGTATTTATAAAGCGATCTCAAGATTGGGAGCAATATTAAGTATGGATTTATTAGGTCATTTTGTACTGAAATTATATTTCTGATACGAACTCAAACTCCCTGTCAGTCTCAAGTACTGATTATAAATACGGGCCTAAGACAGAGCCGACCATACCTACAGCGATTTAACCCAAGAGCTTTAAATCCACTGGTTTTCCTACATACGCTACGTAATAGTTGTGTTTCGGCTGTCCCGTTTCTGCTATAACAGGAATCTGCCGTAAGATGAATCTGCCCTAACAAGAATCTGCCATAACTGGAATCTGTTCTTAACGGAACGAGGGCTTCTGAAATCAAGCTACTTGTTTGATGCTGGATTTTTCTTTCTGTCTAAAAATTTAAATTCTTTCTTTAATTTTTTGGTGAAAGAACCCCTTTTTCAGTTTTTGTTACACCTTCCTTTACACCCTGTACATCAATATTAACACCCTGTATAAAGTAAATCCTACAAAGTGTAATGTGAACCACGTGTGTGAATTATGTCCCCTGCATACTATGTAAATAAAGCAATACCTATGTCAATAAATAATTGGCTTTATGTATGTACTTCGAGTCGCATTATGTGATATAGTGATCACGGTATATGAAAGGTCAAGATTACTGAGACATTTATTGTAGGTCATATGTAATTGGTCTATTCTGGGTATACATAATAGTCACGCATTTATACTTTAAGGGGTAGGTAGAGCATCACAATACAGGGTGTAAAAAAAGTACTGCGATCCTTTAAACCACATGTTCTACTAATGATACCAAACAACTTCCCCAAAGATCAAAAATTTTAGCTCGAAAAAAAATATTCGCCTTCTTCATACAAAAATGCTCGCCACATCTACAAGTTTGTATGGAAAAGTCATTTTTTTTTTGAGCTAAAATTTTTCTGCTTCGGGGAAGTTGTTTGATATCATTAGTAGAACATGTGGTTTGAAGGAACGCAGTACTTTTTATTACACCCTGTATTTTTCCCACGTGTTATTATTTAGAGCACAAGAAATTATTCTCGTATGTAGTTATACTTTACTTGTCAGCCTCAATTTATTTGTTCATTAAGAGTTTGCACTTTATGGTTCGTTTATAAATTATTAAAAGCATTCGAGACTGATAAAGAAGTAATTGATATAGATATATTGAGCCGGATTTATAAAGCGATCTCAAGAGTGAGAGCAATATTAAGTATGGATTTGACAGGTCGTTTTGTACTGAAGTGACATTTCTGATACGAACTCAAACTTGCTGTCACTCTTGAGAGCTGATTATAAATACCATAGAGCCGGATATAAATTAAATACCTTATGTAGACCATACTGTTTTAAACTAGAAGGTGTGACAGATATTGCTGGACTTGGAAGGATAAAAACAGGATGTACACGAGTACAAGTATATGAGAATTTATAATAGTTTCTTTAAATCATTTTAATTTGTTATAGATTTTTTGCACTCACAGTGCTATATTATTTCTAAATAATATTAGAAATAACAAATCAAAAATTTCATCCGCCGACAGGATTTGAACCCGCGTCTTTGGAAAACCGGCCCAACGCTTTAACCATCTAAGCTACGGCGGCTTAGTTTTGAGCGGTGAAATTAGTGATCTGTTATTTCTTTACTCGTCAAGTGGACGCTAGCGACATCTGTCGTATAATGTTTCAACTATACAATTATGACTAGTCCTTCATTGCAGAAGGACTTCATTTCAATTTGTCCTTCGAGGAATCCTTTTTTGTGTGATAACAAAGTTACATTGTAAAAATTGCGTAATATTTTTTTTTATTCATGGACGATTTTTATTAAAACTTTATTTGGCTTCCTCCCCCATATAAACTGTCTGATCAAAGTAGTCAAATTTCATGAGGAGCTAATGCTTTTGAAGTGAAACTTCTTCATGAGAGTAAAGTTTCAAGGTCGGGTGACGGAAATACGTCACGGCAGGGGACGGAAGTCGAAATGTTAAAGAAGTTTCACTTCAACACGTGTGCTCGGCACGCACGATCTTTTTTTTTATTTCTCTAAAAAAAAACTGTGCGGAATCTGTGAAAGTTGTTCAGTTTCATCGATTGACCAACCCTTTTCAGTTTTTGGTACACCACATCATCCCTTACTTCTAAGACTATATTATTTTTAAATCACCCTTCGTAAAACTGCAGATTGATCTAAACTCTAAGGCCCATATTTATAATCAGCTCTCAAGAGTGACAGCGAGTTTGAGTTCGTATCAGAAATGTTTTTTCAGTACAAAACGATCCGTCAAATCCATACTTAATATTGCTCTCAATCTTGAGATCGCTTTATAAATACGAGCCTAAGGTCTAAAGGCAGATAATTACTAAATACCATTATATCTAAGCTTATGGATATCGTATGTAATCTATGTAAGTTATGAATGCCATACCTTACATGACTTGCCTTAGGTCTTGTTAAAAATAGCTTAAGCCGTGAGGTATCCATGTTGATTACTTCTAGTCAGTTAGTATTAAGTAATTACTTTATTTTGTGCACAGACATAACTATTGACAAAAAAGAATAACATACAATCACACACATTTCACCTAACACGAATAACATCAGCTGATCATGTCGTAGATAGTCGCTGATATGAAATGCATGTAAATTTGACAGTGATGTCAAATTACGCGCAAAATTTGACATTGATAATTCGACATTTGGATAAAGGAAATTTGATAATGAAATACTTTATATCCAATCATGATATTTTTTAAGAAGTATTTTGTGACAGGTTGTCAGCCCATCGCAATTGCATCAAATCGGTTGTAAAGAACTCTATTCTATATTAGCTTCTACATTATGATTATAAAAAAAGCAGCTGGTTTATTCTGCTCCATCGTAAAGTGGTGTCGATTCTGATTTAGTCAGAGTTTATCGAAAAAAAAAAAAAAAAAAATTTGATTGGAGTTAATTTATTTTATGGAGGATGATCGTTGTTTTTTTCTCGAAATATTTTATTGATTCATACCGGTTTGGCAGTTGTTTCTAAGTTGAGTAGGTATTCGCTATTGTTTTTCCTCTTTCCTTCTATCAAATCACTGGGTAAAATTCTCGTGATTTGATGGCAAACCACAAACAAGCAGCTATTTCAATCATTTACTAAGGATATTCCAAATTTTATTATTGCATGTCCTTTTTTGACGCAACGTTGATTGAGCTGCGATACCATTGTGCAAATGTTGTAATGATGTCATAACATCACTCTTTGGAAACTGCTCGCATTAAAGTCGCAGCTTGCATGCATGCATGGATATACGTTTCCATTACTTAGGCCCGTATTTATAATCAGCTCTCAAGAGTGACAGTGAGTTTGAGTTCGTATCATAATTGTCATTCCAGTACAAAATTAACTGTCAAATCCGCACTCAATATTGCTCTTAATCTTGAGATCGCTTTATAAATACGAGCCTTAAGCTGCATGCAACCTGTATCTGGAATGCAAACTACTTGTATAATAAAATCGTTGCTTGATAATTCCTTTACCAATGACATACAGCTGTATCTCCTCCCAGGCATGCTGTAAACATATATACATACATAAAATCACGCCTTTTTCCCTATTGGGGTAGGCAGAGCAAAAACGACCTAAATAAAGGTCATTCCGCCACGTCTGACAAGTTTTGAGGGTTATTACAGATGATGATGTATATTGCTATAGTGACAGGTTGTCAGCCCATCGCCTATAAATTGCAATACACTTAAACCCCCGAATCCCTTAGCTGGTTTTTACAGCATGCCCGGGAGGAGATACAGCTGTATGTCATTGGTAAAGGAATTATCAAGCAACGATTTTATTATACAAGTAGTTTGCATTCCAGATACAGGTTGCATGCAGCTTAAGGCTCGTATTTATAAAGCGATCTCAAGATTAAGAGCAATATTGAGTGCGGATTTGACAGTTAATTTTGTACTGGAATGACAATTATGATACGAACTCAAACTCACTGTCACTCTTGAGAGCTGATTATAAATACGGGCCTAAGTAATGGAAACGTATATCCATGCATGCATGCAAGCTGCGACTTTAATGCGAGCAGTTTCCAAAGAGTGATGTTATGACATCATTACAACATTTGCACAATGGTATCGCAGCTCAATCAACGTTGCGTCAAAAAAGGACATGCAATAATAAAATTTGGAATATCCTTAGTAAATGATTGAAATAGCTGCTTGTTTGTGGTTTGCCATCAAATCACGAGAATTTTACCCAGTGATTTGATAGAAGGAAAGAGGAAAAACAATAGCGAATACCTACTCAACTTAGAAACAACTGCCAAACCGGTATGAATCAATAAAATATTTCGAGAAAAAAACAACGATCATCCTCCATAAAATAAATTAACTCCAATCAAATTTTTTTTTTTTTTTTTTTCGATAAACTCTGACTAAATCAGAATCGACACCACTTTACGATGGAGCAGAATAAACCAGCTGCTTTTTTTATAATCATAATGTAGAAGCTAATATAGAATAGAGTTCTTTACAACCGATTTGATGCAATTGCGATGGGCTGACAACCTGTCACAAAATACTTCTTAAAAAATATCATGATTGGATATAAAGTATTTCATTATCAAATTTCCTTTATCCAAATGTCGAATTATCAATGTCAAATTTTGCGCGTAATTTGACATCACTGTCAAATTTACATGCATTTCATATCAGCGACTATCTACGACATGATCAGCTGATGTTATTCGTGTTAGGTGAAATGTGTGTGATTGTATGTTATTCTTTTTTGTCAATAGTTATGTCTGTGCACAAAATAAAGTAATTACTTAATACTAACTGACTAGAAGTAATCAACATGGATACCTCACGGCTTAAGCTATTTTTAACAAGACCTAAGGCAAGTCATGTAAGGTATGGCATTCATAACTTACATAGATTACATACGATATCCATAAGCTTAGATATAATGGTATTTAGTAATTATCTGCCTTTAGACCTTAGGCTCGTATTTATAAAGCGATCTCAAGATTGAGAGCAATATTAAGTATGGATTTGACGGATCGTTTTGTACTGAAAAAACATTTCTGATACGAACTCAAACTCGCTGTCACTCTTGAGAGCTGATTATAAATATGGGCCTTAGAGTTTAGATCAATCTGCAGTTTTACGAAGGGTGATTTAAAAATAATATAGTCTTAGAAGTAAGGGATGATGTGGTGTACCAAAAACTGAAAAGGGTTGGTCAATCGATGAAACTGAACAACTTTCACAGATTCCGCACAGTTTTTTTTAGAGAAATAAAAAAAAAGATCGTGCGTGCCGAGCACACGTGTTGAAGTGAAACTTCTTTAACATTTCGACTTCCGTCCCCTGCCGTGACGTATTTCCGTCACCCGACCTTGAAACTTTACTCTCATGAAGAAGTTTCACTTCAAAAGCATTAGCTCCTCATGAAATTTGACTACTTTGATCAGACAGTTTATATGGGGGAGGAAGCCAAATAAAGTTTTAATAAAAATCGTCCATGAATAAAAAAAAATATTACGCAATTTTTACAATGTAACTTTGTTATCACACAAAAAAGGATTCCTCGAAGGACAAATTGAAATGAAGTCCTTCTGCAATGAAGGACTAGTCATAATTGTATAGTTGAAACATTATACGACAGATGTCGCTAGCGTCCACTTGACGAGTAAAGAAATAACAGATCACTAATTTCACCGCTCAAAACTAAGCCGCCGTAGCTTAGATGGTTAAAGCGTTGGGCCGGTTTTCCAAAGACGCGGGTTCAAATCCTGTCGGCGGATGAAATTTTTGATTTGTTATTTCTAATATTATTTAGAAATAATATAGCACTGTGAGTGCAAAAAATCTATAACAAATTAAAATGATTTAAAGAAACTATTATAAATTCTCATATACTTGTACTCGTGTACATCCTGTTTTTATCCTTCCAAGTCCAGCAATATCTGTCACACCTTCTAGTTTAAAACAGTATGGTCTACATAAGGTATTTAATTTATATCCGGCTCTATGGTATTTATAATCAGCTCTCAAGAGTGACAGCAAGTTTGAGTTCGTATCAGAAATGTCACTTCAGTACAAAACGACCTGTCAAATCCATACTTAATATTGCTCTCACTCTTGAGATCGCTTTATAAATCCGGCTCAATATATCTATATCAATTACTTCTTTATCAGTCTCGAATGCTTTTAATAATTTATAAACGAACCATAAAGTGCAAACTCTTAATGAACAAATAAATTGAGGCTGACAAGTAAAGTATAACTACATACGAGAATAATTTCTTGTGCTCTAAATAATAACACGTGGGAAAAATACAGGGTGTAATAAAAAGTACTGCGTTCCTTCAAACCACATGTTCTACTAATGATATCAAACAACTTCCCCGAAGCAGAAAAATTTTAGCTCAAAAAAAAAATGACTTTTCCATACAAACTTGTAGATGTGGCGAGCATTTTTGTATGAAGAAGGCGAATATTTTTTTTCGAGCTAAAATTTTTGATCTTTGGGGAAGTTGTTTGGTATCATTAGTAGAACATGTGGTTTAAAGGATCGCAGTACTTTTTTTACACCCTGTATTGTGATGCTCTACCTACCCCTTAAAGTATAAATGCGTGACTATTATGTATACCCAGAATAGACCAATTACATATGACCTACAATAAATGTCTCAGTAATCTTGACCTTTCATATACCGTGATCACTATATCACATAATGCGACTCGAAGTACATACATAAAGCCAATTATTTATTGACATAGGTATTGCTTTATTTACATAGTATGCAGGGGACATAATTCACACACGTGGTTCACATTACACTTTGTAGGATTTACTTTATACAGGGTGTTAATATTGATGTACAGGGTGTAAAGGAAGGTGTAACAAAAACTGAAAAAGGGGTTCTTTCACCAAAAAATTAAAGAAAGAATTTAAATTTTTAGACAGAAAGAAAAATCCAGCATCAAACAAGTAGCTTGATTTCAGAAGCCCTCGTTCCGTTAAGAACAGATTCCAGTTATGGCAGATTCTTGTTAGGGCAGATTCATCTTACGGCAGATTCCTGTTATAGCAGAAACGGGACAGCCGAAACACAACTATTACGTAGCGTATGTAGGAAAACCAGTGGATTTAAAGCTCTTGGGTTAAATCGCTGTAGGTATGGTCGGCTCTGTCTTAGGCCCGTATTTATAATCAGTACTTGAGACTGACAGGGAGTTTGAGTTCGTATCAGAAATATAATTTCAGTACAAAATGACCTAATAAATCCATACTTAATATTGCTCCCAATCTTGAGATCGCTTTATAAATACGAGCCCTAATCACTATTGGTCTAGTCTAGTCCTGTAGCAAATGAAAAATACGCAAGCTAATAATATGACTTCCTTATTTTTGACCAACAATATCTTAAAAGAATCCAATAGCATTGCTCATTTAGTTAAGTATTCAGATGTAGGGCGACTTGAATTGGCGTAACCAACAAATCAATTGATTTTTATTAGTCTTCGTCACGAATACCACGATATTTCATGGATACCCACTACATAATAAGTAAACGGTTCTATTATTAGAATACAGACTGTCACACTTGTGTTCTATCTTAGGCTCGTATTTATAAAGCGATCTCAAGAGTGAGAGCAATATTAAGTATGGATTTGACAGGTCGTTTTGTACTGAAGTGACATTTCTGATACGAACTCAAACTTGCTGTCACTCTTGAGAGCAGATTATAAATACGGGCCTTAGACTAGAAATACAAAAAATTATACATAAATAAATAAATAATGTAAGTAGTTGTAAATAGGAATTTCCGCAAAGAAACATAAAATATGGGGTGACTTTTTAATATTTGCCTAGGTATAGGTAAAACAAGCCCAAAAAAAAGCCCCTATGGTGTAGTGGATAGGGCCGCGGCCTTCTGTGCAGGAGGTCGTGGTTCGAATCCCACCACGTACCAATGTGTTTTTCGGTTTTCGAATTTCATATGTACGTTTATTCGGTGCTTTTACGGTGAAGGAAAACCTCGTGAGGAAACCTGCACACACCTACGAAAAAATTCAAAGGTTGTGTAACCTAATCTAGGATTGGGTCTGGTTTCCCTTCTGGGTTGCGGAGGTCAGATGGCAGTCGCTCTGTGTAAAAACCAGTATCCTCGTTCAATCCCCTAGATTAGGTAGCCGACCCCGTGAGATACGGGAAAAAGGCTAGGAAGATGATGATAGGTAAAACATAGGAAATGTGCAAAATAATCTGTTCATATTTCGACTTATATTATGTGTGTTCTGTTCATCACAGAATAGTAAAAGGGAGCGGCAGCGACTTCTCAAATCAGTGGTTTTCATCCTTACATAGTATAAAACAAAGTCGCTTCCCTCTGTCTGTATGTCTGTATGTATGTATGCTTAGATCTTTAAAACTAGGCTACGGATTTTGATGCAGTTTTTTTAATAAATAGTGTGATTCATGAGGAAGGTTTTTAACTGACTTTTACCACGGGAAAGTATGTCATTCCCACGGGAAAAGTTGTTTTTCTGGGCTGGACGAAGTCTGCCGGGTCCGCAAGTAGTGAATATTTGCATAAGCCTCCGTGCTACTAAAAAAAGAAAGCCGCTACAAATATCCTTAAATTATTCACTATGAAGTTGTTCCTTATCACAAGTAAGTACATCAATTTGGCATAAAGTTTCGGTACTTAACAAGTGAACTCACCCTCTAAGACATTAATAAACCTACTTAATTTCTTAGTTTTTCATACATAAACATGTTACATAAATAACTATAGAATACATTCATCACCTTCAGTACCATTGAAGTCATTTATTTCATTGTCCAACATGTAATTCATACTGAAACAATAAGTTCTTCTAAAGAAATATGGTCATAGTCATGTGTGAAGTAGAATGCGCAATATATCTTCATGGCCGCTACTACTACTGCATTTATCACATGCACATGCATTTTATAGTTTTCTAGAGATTTCAGTATATTGTACCTAATTTAGGCGATGTTCTGACAACCTGTCACTACAGCAATATAGATCTATCTTAAACAACCCTCAAAACTTGTCAGGCGTGACGGAACGACCTTTTGTTTGGGTCTTTGACGCTCTGTCTAGCCCATTAGGGATACAGGCGTGATAGTATCTATGAATGAAAGATCAATAGGTAGTCGATCAATATAGGATCATAATTGATCACTTCTCGTTATCATTTACGTGTTTACGCTCAATTGTCCACGTTACATAAATGAGAACTTCCATGCTGGACTGGGAGCGACAGATAAACGTTGAATGCACCAGCTACTTGTTTTCCCAGAAGTATTGTAAATGTCGGCTATCTTTCCTTGTGGGTTCAACGATACAAAGAACCTCTGAAATGATTATAATTATAACGACCGACAGAAGCAAGGAATGTATTTCTTGTAAGACAATTAGGCTCGTATTTATAAAGCAATCTCAAGATTGAGAGCAATATTAAGAATGGATTTGACAGATCGTTTTGTACTGAAATGACATTTCTAATACGGACTCAAACTCGCTGTCACTCTTGAGAGCAGATTATAAATACGGGCCTAAATAATTCAACCAGTTTTGTCCGAACAAAACTGGAAACAATCTCAATACTGATCCTATTTCAACACGTGGGAAGCGTACTTGTAGCCTTGAGAACTGACGACTTCAATATTGAGAGCCAAAGGCTTTAACCACTAGACTATAGAGACAGCTAAACTTCCAAATGAACTGCACAGTCGTAACTGCAGGAAATGTATGCAGTTGCATCATCATAGCACGTTAGTCATACTATTTTTTATACTGTGACATATAGCTAAGATCAGTGTTCTTCTTAGCGAGTGGATCCTCGAGTCGAGCAACGACCCGATGAGCACAAAGCTATAAGTCCTCTGACATGGTTTAAGAAACGACCACTATCAAAGACAGCGACCGGGACCGACGACTTAACGTGCTCTCCTTCTTTTCAGATAATCAGGTGATTCACCTTGCAATGTCCTAACGATACTGAGCAATATATCATAAAGAGATAATAACAAATATCAACTTTGAGTTCTCCCCTGGGAATCGAACCCGGGCCCTCCGGAGCGGGAACCCATGGCTCAGACCACTACTAGACCACGGAGGTAGTCGTGATCGTGAGTGCAGAAAACATTATGCAGTTGCATCAACATAGCTAAGATCAGTGAGAAAGCAGTGAAAGCTGACTGCACTTCCGGTACTTTGTAACTGACTGTAGAAAAGTGCATTCCTAAACTTGATTATCAATAAAGTTCTAGTTGTCTAGTCGTTTGAGCTAATGGGCTCCCGATCCAATGGTCCTGGGTTCTTCCACACAATGATGATAATTATGATAAGTAAGTTTTTTTTTTTGAGAGATTGTTCTCAGTTTGGTTAGGACGATGCAGGCTGAATCGCCAATTTGAGCGCGTGTGTATATTTTATCAATTTGCTCCTCATTCCATCAAAAAACAAATAAAACAATAAGAAAAATACTATACTACAAATTATCACCTTAATATGCGCGCGTAATATGCGGATACGAGAACAGCTGTATACCTAAGCCGTGCGTTTAAAGAAACGATTTGAAAATGGCGTCGGCTCGCTTCGTGATTGGTCCGCCTCGCATGCGTTCTCGCTCTACCTAATAGAGAGTGAGCGAGAACGCATGCGCGCGTCGGCCATTTATAGATCGTTTCTTTATGTGAACGGGTTATATAACAATTTTTATTCACAGGGAATTCTCATGTCCATTCCCTACCGTCTTTTGCGACACTCGGGAGAAGAAACGTCATGATGTTCTGACAGCATTTTACGGATAAATTGCACCGTAATGCACGACTATTAACTATTCTATACGCTGAAAGTACCTAAACATCCGGACAGAATGTTCTAGACAAAATGCACAGCACGTTGCATTGAGTGAAAGTAAGTGCTGGCTAAATTGATTCTTCCGGAGTTAGTTCGCGATTCATCGACAGATGATACGATAAGCGTCTCTGTGGTCTGAACAACGTCAGAGACATCTTTCGAGTGTGATGGGCACCTTTGTGCCGGGGGCGACACGGGGCCGCCGGTTATTTGAGTGACCTATCTCTTTATTTAGGTAGTTTTTTGCTCTGCCTACCCCATTATGGATAAAGACGTGATTTTATGTATGTATGTATCTCTTTATTTTTAATTTACATTTTTTAATTTTATTAAGTTGTTGTAAATACCGTATTGTATAGTACTCATAGATAAAATTCCATATTTTCGATGAACTCTGATGACAAATTTTGTTCACGAGAGAAGAAAAGTATGATTATTAACCACTTGGTCAGAGTAGCTTTTTAGAGTCTGTGCGAAAAGAGAACAGGCGTGGAATTTGACGACGCGCATTTGTATTTAATTAACTGTCGTTTGGTCGTGTGAGGATTATGTCCAGGTCTTTAACAGTAACCTTCTAAGACCTAGGCATAGATAAACCCCAATTACTTTGATCAAATATATTACTCGGTTTCTATCTTTGATTCAAATATCTTTATTAAAAATAGCTTTAAATGCGGTTTAATTTCCCATTCGCATTAAACTTAAAACACCAGGTAGTACACAATAAACAAAACTACCTAAGGCTCGTATTTATAAAGATATCTCAAGATTGAGAGCAATATTGAGTGCGGATTTGACAGGTGATTTTGTACTGGAATGACGTTTCTGATACGAACTCTAACTCGCTGTCACTCTTGAGAGCTGATTATAAATACGGGCCTAATACTGCAACCAACGATATCTAATATTTTGTATTTTTTACCGTAAAAAGTAACATTATTCAGAAGTAACACAGGTTACTCTTGATCGCGGGAAAATATCTTATTCCCACGGAGAAACTCATTAAACCGTGATAAGAAAAACCAGTCTTAAACAAGGTTGTAAAAATAATCAGACATAAACGACTTACCTTAATCTAATCCATTAGAAAAACTGAAATCCAAATCTAAACAAAAACAGAACAACACAAAAAAACCGTCTTAAAAAACACACACTTTAGATTCTATATTGTCACGTGCTTTTAATAAAGGATCGTTCACACACGACTGGCCTCCATAACACGATCCAACCAACTGGAAGAACTATGATCTATGGATCATTGATCCATGATCTACGAACAATAGATCGCAAAGTGGCTCGCGGAGTGATAATTTTATGATAAGATTGTAATTAGTTGACATTTTCAGATTAAATGTGATAGATTGTGTCAAAACAAACAAACATGTTGAGTTGTTATCCTAATTAGATTAGATAGCAAATTCTGGATTACATTTTCTATAGCTAATGGTCGTGGTCGTGGTTCGAATCCCACCACGTACATCATCATCATCTTCCTAGCCTTTTTCCCGTATATCACGGGGTCGGCTACCTAACCCAGGGGATTGAACGAGGGTACTGGTTTTTACACAGAGCGACTGCCATCTGACCTCTGCAACCCAGAAGGGAAACCAGACCCAATCCTTGATTAGGTTACACAACCTTTGCGTCAACGACCCAAACAAAGGTCGTGGATCATTTCAGATAGATGTGTATATTGCTATTAGTGACAGATTGTCAGCCCGTCGCCTAAATTATAATTATACTGAAACCCTCAAATCCTTTAGCTGATTACAGCATGTCCACGAGGAGATGCAACTGGCACATTCTATGTTTTTCTTTCACCTCCAGTCCAGCATAGAAGATTCAGTATCCACTAGGCTGTTGGACCAGAAAAAAATTTCTGTACTTTGTCTTGTCTTCTATGGCATTAATAGACTAATATGCGAACAAACAAACTAACAAAAGACAAAGACAAAAAACAATGAACACGTCCTTCACGGTTGTCGCATAATCATGACAGCGTGTCTGATCGGGAGACAAAAACGTGCTCTTAAAGGCGAGGAGAACAAAGAGAGAGTCACGACATTATTTAAATTTGATGCTTAAGAGCTCCTTATATGGTAAATTAAGTAAAAAAGAACAGTCGTGTGAAATTGTTTTTCTAGATAACAAAACAATCATCATCTCACGGGGTCGGCTACCTAATCTGGGGTATTCTTACTGGTTTTTACACAGAGCGACTGCCATCCAATCCTCCGCAGTGACCTCCGCAACCCAGTTGACCACCTGTCTTACAAAATTATTACTTCAAATCTGAAGTGCGAGAGATAAAAACGCATAGAATTTACCAGCTGCTTCGTTTCCCAGGCACATGTAATTATGGCGATGGGCTGAATACTTCATTACAAATAATAGATAGTTAAGTTACCTAACATAGACAAGTCTATCTGAATAGGACTTTGAAAGCTCGTTGACGCTCAGCATACCCCCATGAGATAATTAAAGGCTTGATTTTATGTATGTACCTGTCTACTCGATTTTAAATGGCCTTCTAAGATTACCGAGTAAACTTATCGTGCGTTATATAATACAACTTAATATATGTATATTAATGATTATAAAATTCATTTTGACAAATCACCAACCATATAAGGTGGTCGGCCGTCACTTCGGATTATAAAACTAATTTGATCATTTAAAATGATTGGCTGTCAATAGTGTCAAAGTTTGCCATAATTGCAATCAACATTTTAAAAAAACTAACTAGTCTAAACTAGAATTCAATGCTGCCGATTCTGATGCAGACACAACTTTTTGTTTGGTCCTGTCACTTTCCGTCTTGAGCGAACGGAAAAGGATGGCAGTATCGATGCGGACCACGGAGGCAGGCAATAACACTGAAACCATCTAATCCCCTAAGTAGCTGGTTTTTACAGCATGACCGGGAAAAGATGCGGCTGGCACGTTTTATGTTTCTCTATTACCTCCAGCCCAGCATGGAAGTAAGTAATATTTATTCATTCATAAGTAAACCTTGCAGAAAACATAGCTTATTAACAAGATATACGACTCCTGCGCATGCTCATATGGATGTCGATAATCGATTTGATCCTATTACAATAATAGTTTTGATCTTGAGTGTGTATGGAATATATTCGCCTTGTAAGGCGCGTGCTAGATTTTGCGCCCTCATTTTGTATAATAAGACTTATAACATCATTACAAGACACATTGATCGGGCAGAGAAAATTTTAGGGTGCATAATATTAAGCATTTAAAAAAAGAAAGAGGCAGATCGAAAGAAGCCTGGATAATAAATATCTATAAGTACCTATTATTATTATAGAGAGTTCGATGGTGTAGTGGATAGGGCCACTGCCTCCTGAGCGGGAGGTCGTGGTTCGAATCCCACCACGTACCAATATGTTTTTTGGTTTTCATACGTATTTCGGAGCTTTTTCCGTGCTTCGAAAGGCACGTTAAGCCGTTGGTCCCGGTTAATATCGTTTAATACCTTAGATATTAGTCGTTAAACCATGTCAGGCCAGTGCTAATCATTGGCGGCTTGAAAACTCTGATCTAATCTAGGATTGGGTCTGGTTTCCCTTCTGGGTTGCAGAGGTCAAACGGCAGTCGCTCTGTGTAAAAACCAGTAGCCTCGTTCAATCACCTAAATTAGGTAGCCGACCCCGTGAGATACGGGATAAGGCTAGGGAGATGATGAAGTACCTATTATTTTGCCTTGGTGTATACCGGGTGTAAGGGACGGCGTACCAGATTTATTGATGATATTCCAGCAATTCTAAATATTTTCATTTTCAAAATACAGAAATGAAAAGCGTCTCAGTGTCAATAAATACTATATAATTTGTGATCGTACCGTATAGATAGTTTATTACAGAATATGAAAGGATAAATAAAATTGCATTTTGCTTAGCCTAATATTTATTTCAAAATTATTATTATCACTATATTTTCAAAATACTTTTTAAAATACATACATCTTAACAGTCTTACCTTTATACACTATATAAATTAATTATATACAATATCTTTGAATATATGTTCGTGTATATTTGAAGTTAGTTCAAAAATGGCTTATAGCAATTAGTCTTTCGTCCTCCAAAGACTAATTTGGCTACTTGTCATTTTCCACTCAGAAAAAAAAATGCTTGTCAATATCTATCATCAATCTTTTAACACAGCAATTTTTTTAATGGTGTATCAACCAAGTATTTATTATTACTAGCGAGTAAATACAGAAAGGACCAGCCTTAAATATATTATATTTTATTAATTTACAATGGTTAAATTGTAAATTAATAATGGTTTAACAATTCTATGACATTTCAGTACTTTGGTATTTTTAACACGAGCCTAGAAAATAATGTATTTAGAGTTTTATGCAATCCATGAGTTTTTAATTATTTAAATTTAATTTATATTTCTGTGTTCATTATAAGATATTTTTAAAACTTTTTTATTTTTTCATGAATATTGAAATTCTGTAAAAATTAAACAAAATTCTTTGCGTGTAGTGTAGTAACAAATATTTTTCTGTTTTAATACAAAATTCTGCCAAAATATTATACCTATATTTTACATAAAATCATTTTTATAATGTAATTTTACTAAGCCGGAACCTACATTTGGTTTTATCTATTGATTTCGATATCGAAATACTGATGACATCATTATAGATATCTGGACTAGCAAGCACATTCTAACAATCAGTTTATTAGGACTTTGTAGATATTATAAAAATTGTCGATTCACTGTCTAGCACTATAATATGTATGAACATTATGTGATAACAGAAATTTTTACTTTTACGCTTGAATTCTGTAAAATTTGGTATATTGTATACAACGTGTAACCGAAAGGGTATATGCATCAAGAAAGGTGTGAATCTACCCATGTAACTGAACAACTTTCCCTAAGGAACATAGGTCGAAAAACGAAAAAAAGAAATTGACCTTCTGCACATTTAGTATGGGAAGTCAATTTTTTTTTTTTCGTTTTTTGGCCTATGTTCCTTTGGGAAAGTTGTTTAGTTTCATGGGTAGATTCACACATTTCTCGATGCATATTCCCTTGCTGTTACACGTTGTTTAATATTATATTTTGGCTTACTTGTGCTATTATGTTTAAAATTTTATTGTTCAGTTCCCTGACAAAGTCCCAAATTCTCAACATATTTTGAGTACGATCACAAATAATCACAACATTCTACCAGCCAGTTATAAACTGGATAACACGTTTATTCCATCGAATATTTTCATGTTGACGCAATGGTTACCGATGTTCTCCTCTCGTTAGCAACGGTTACAACCGTTGATGGAGAGTTACTAGTAGTAGCGTTATTTCTGGTTTCTCGTTCAGTTCTGATGGCTGTTGTTATTGGTGTTGTAATGGGTTGTGTGAGCTGAGGGTAGGTGTGGACTCCAACCGCTTCTTCGTAGCTGGGTGGCGCCATGCATTCTGGAATTGGGAAATAAAAGATTGGTTAAAAATAATGGTGATTCATGATAGAAAAACATAGCATCCAACAAAAAATTGTCTCCCAGTAGACGGAAAAAGACGTCCAGATACTGGATGCTTACCACTGATACTTTGGCAGTGGTAGCAAGTTAGCCGGGCTGACGTATTATAGTCGGCTCTTGGGGGGCGCATTAAGTTGTAACGGGCTGACATATATCGTTGTCCAGATGCTTACCATACTTGGGTGGTGGTGGTTAATTGGCTGTGTTGACGTAGGTATATAGTCTTTTTTTGAAGGACGTATGAAGACGTTCAAAATAAAAAGCAACAATCTAGCTGCTAGATGCTTACCATACTTGGACCGTGGTAGTAAGTTGGCCGGGATGACGTAGGTATATAGTCGTCTTTTGAAGGACGTATGAAGACGTTCAAAATAAAAAGCTACAATCTAGCTGCTAGATGCTTACCATACTTGGGCAGTGGTGGTAAATTGGCCGTGTTGACGTAGGTATATAGTCGTCTTTTGGAGGACGTATGAAGACGTTCAAAATAAAAAGCAACAATCTAGCTGCTAGATGCTTACCATACTTGGGCCGTGGCGGTAAGTTGGCCGGGATGACGTAGGTATATAGTCGTCTTTTGAAGGACGTATGAAGACGTTCAAAATAAAAAGCTACAATCTAGCCTGCAGGTATAAGTAGATTCTTACCATACTTGGGCGGTGGGGGTAAGTTGGCCGGGCTGACGTATATACTCGGCTCCTGGGGGGCGAAGGACGTTGGCCGCGACCGGGCACCCCCCGCGTACATCCTCCTCTCCTGCGGACTTCGCGTCTTCTGCCCTGGAAAGAGGAGAGACATGCTTTGAGTAAAGATGTACATGAAAAAAATATAGAGGTAGACCAGGAGAAGAAACAGAAGAGAGGGGGGCATAAATTGTGTTCAATTCAAATTTTATTGAAGAACTGTAGCTGTTATTTGACATGATAATAAAAAAATAAACAAAAGGAAAAATAGATGCAGATAATACGTAAAGGTCAAACATATTTTGTTTTATGATGATCATAATGCAGAAAAACATTTTTAAATGGCAAATATATGCTTTTAATGTACCTAGATGCTAAGTATTAACCTAAAAATAAACTTTCACTCTGAAAGCATTATATTAAGGGTCGTATTTATAAAACGCTCTCAAGATTGAGAGCGATATTAAGTGCGGATTTGACAGGTCGTTTTGTACTGAAATGACATTTCTGATACGAACTCAAACTCGCTGTCACTCTTGAGAGCTGATTACAAATACGGGCCTAAAATACTTTTTCCTATAAAATTTCTCAGATATTTTTAAATAGAAAAATGCAATTTTACCTAATTTTAATGTCCGTATACACAAAAACAGAAATGTCACGACTATAAATGTAACGAGAAAAGTTAATATCACGAGAAAAATGTTCATAATAATAGAATATTCAACGATTTTTATCGGATCCATTTATCACTTTCTTAAAAAAAAAACAATAATTATATCGAAAAAGTTCCAATATAAAAAAATATTTAAATCTAAATGCCACAAATAAAGGTTTTTTTTAAATCTTGTATGGACGATAGGCCTACAAAAATCCTGACGTACACGAATGAAACGCATCTCAATTTGTTACTTATGATCTCTTGATTACAGTGGTAACATTAGTTACACATATTCTAATCGGAAACGACAATTAATGACACATATTACCCACAAGTCAATAGTAATTTGGAATTTCTTCATATTATTATATTTTCGTAAGATGCAGGTCAAATGACTGTCCCATTTTAAATTAAAAAGAAACACAGATTGCTTTACTTATTTTTTATTTTAACTTTAATTTATTTTTACCAAAACAAATATTGTAATATCTAGTTCTAGCTCCTAAAAAAACATATATTCACAAAACCTTTACGACATATTGCTAAGAAGAAAAAGATAGATATAAGAGTTATGCAAATGCATTATTAACATAAAATATATTTGATTTTATCTATGTGCATTACCACTGTAATGAGGATATCATACAAATAGAGTGCACTTCATTTGTAGAGCTGTTCGAAAAGAGAACAGACATAGAATCGGCGCACATTTGTATTAACTATCCCACGGCTGGTTGCGTGGCGTTTATGCCTAGGTCTTTGACCTAAAACCTCCAAAATTTAATGTAGAAGGTTACTGTTAAAGACTTGGGCATAATCCTCACACGACCAAGCGACAGTTAATTAAATACAAATGCGCGCCCTCAAATTCCATACCTGTTCTCTTTTCGAACAGACTCTATAAGCCAGGATTTTATATGACACAGTTAATTTTTATATTTACACTTTTACGTTATATATTGTTTTTTTTGTTATTTAAAACCACTTGTGGGGGAAATAAAGTGACTTTGCACACTACATAATCTATTCGCGAATGGATTAGGATTAAACTTCAAACTGACATAAAATTATGAGATAATAATATGCAATCTTTATGAATGGGATCAATGAAGATTATATAAATTATATTGTGTTGCGGATTGACGTATTTAATCTATTTATCAGCGATACTTAAACAAAATGTAAAAGAAGCTTTAATTTTTTTTTATTAATAAAAATTATTTAAAATTTACACATTTCCATCTAGTCTTATACAAAGCAGAGTTAATTATACAGGATAAGATTCCTGATTCTGTTCTTATATAGGTGTTTTTAATTTTATGAATCTACAATATAAATATTATGGACAGAAATGGCTAGACACAACACAAATAGTCGTAAATACGCTAACAAATATTTGTATTGTACGGGAAATGAACCCACAGCCTATAAAAGAAGGAAAAAGGATTAATTAGGTATATGTACCAATGTGAGATATAAATCCGTTCCAGAATCCAGAGCATCATGAAATAAAAAAATGTACTTAGATAATAAAATAAATAAATTTACAAAACCGATCATGACAGTCTTAGCTACGTCGTTATTATAGCTAACTTATCAGCAAAACTTCTGTGTCCTATAAAACGGAAATGATAATGGCTGATAAAATACAAAGAAACTAGATATTACTTAAAGTGATGATCCTCAGGCAGAAGAAAACGAGAAGCCAAGTTAACAGCATAGCCACCAAGACGATCATGTACATAAACGCCATCTGTGACAAGCTGCCGTCAACTTTCGGTTCTTCATATTCAGGGGGAATTATATCACTGTAGTCTCCATCAATTGCGATATCATTGTTTGCTTCTTCGTAAATTGGTGGCATTTTATTTCTTTTGACTTTTTTTTAGTTCAAGATTACTATTATTATATTTTACTACGCCCAAGGATCTTGGAGATGTTAATAAACGATGTCTCTAGATCACTTGCTCAAATCTTTTCCTAATGAATACTGCTATATTTTTTCTTATTTCTAACAAATATTTCCTGGTATCACTCTTTGTTCTGATTTGACGTACAAATCAGGTGAGCACCGTTATCACTTCAAATCACTCAAAATAGTTTGACTTAACAAGCTATTCGAATGCACAACAACAATAACTTTTCACTTCCTTCCGTGCCACTTAATTTTCTAACTATTGTCAAAATCAAAACTTATTATAACAATCATTTTCATATTTTTTTACAAAACAGCAAAATACAAGAAGATCAAACATTCGACTACGTTCAACCGGACTTTTTTGATCGATTTATCATTTTATCTTAAGATATCATTGACAATATCAGAAATATTTGAGATTGTGGTTACAGAGATAAATATTTGAAAGAACTGCATTGGCTGACACTCATTTCATAGTACTGATAAAACTATTTGATATCATTTGACAAATAGATGAAATAAGTAATGACCATTCAGACCTAAAAGATTTGAGTATAAAAATTTTATATACCTACCTATTTAGAATTCTGAATTTTCTCTTCAGCTAATAAATAAAACAATGGGTTTTTTTTATAAAGATTAGATAAAAACTAGACTAGACAGACCACACCAAAATGACAAAACAGACGTATTATGACGAGAATAGTTGATAGAGGCTCAAGATAGAAGAAAAGGTAAATAAAAGGGGGCCTAAAAACTAGTAAAATCATATCCAGAAACCAATGAGTTATATCTAGGTAGTCGTGATTTAAAGTGACCAAGATAGAGTGGACAAAAAGACTCATGCCGGAAGATGCTAGCATTTTATTAACATTGTGTGGACACAACAATAGAAACAATATCGTAAACGACATTATTTAAGAAACAGGAAACGTTAAATTGTTCTTAAAGCATTTAAAGCTCTTAAAGATATCAAAAAACCATTTCGAAAATATCACCTAGATCACACACTAAACAGCCAAATACCAATATTGTAATTTTGCGTAATATTTTTATTTACATACAGATTTGCGTAAATCTATTTATACCGTCGTCTTAACAAAACGTAACGTCGCTGATAAACCACTGAAAGAGTAACATGTAGCTCCTCCCACCACATGTATAAGAATGATATGAATCCATTCACATACACCAAATGACACTACATTTCTCTTTTAATTTAAGTGCACCACTACCCCGCTCGCAAATAATTGCACATGCACGGATGATGCGAAACAACAGCATCACTACCACAAATTTGCACTTTCAATAATTACAAATTTATTACACCAACCTTTAGTGAACGCTTGATAACAAGTATAAATTATGAATACTATTGGAATTATTATAACTACGACAATACTCAGAGAGATTTTCTCCTGAACACTCGACATATTGAATAACAAAAAATGATTAATGCATACTATATTATATTGTAATTATAAAGATATGATACAGATAATATTTTATCAATGATTAGGTGCCATTCTGCAGATAGATACACATTTTTGGCACTCACTGATTATGATTACAATTTTTGAAGTCATAATGCTAATAATAAAACTTGTAAATTTAAATACGTAAAAGAAAGTTAACAGCAGTAATAATATTTAATGTTATTAAAAAAATCCCTTTAAAATAAGCGACATTTATATTTGTATTTGTGAAATATTTGAATAATTTCTGGAAGTCGGACAGTTCCGTTTTCTGAGCGAGTATCCGTGTGTATGCCGACTATTAAAATAATTTAGGCTCGTATTTATAATCAGCTCTCAGGAGTGACAGCAAATTTGAGTTCGTATCAGAAATGTCATTTCAGTACAAAACGGCCTGTCAAATCCACACTTAATATTGCTCTCAAACTTGAGATCGCTTTATAAATACGAGCCTTAGTATCGGGCAAATCCCTTATCTCTGAGTCACCAGAGTTAATTTTCTTTAAAACAATCAAATTAATT
>JARACY010005177.1:0-22983 GCA_029255725.1 Scrobipalpa atriplicella | reverse complement strand
TAAGCTTAACCGATCTCGCAAAACGTGAGTGGTGTTGCTTATGAAGATCTACCGAGCTAAGTGATGCCACCATCATTACAAAAAATCACAACTTTGTCAAGGTGATACGGGGTTTGTTTAATATCTTTTTTGGAATTTTTATTTTTTTCTATTTAATTTAAAATAAAATGCACACAGTAAAAGACGCGCTCAATTTGTTTTACATTTTCTAACGGGATATATGAGTACGGTATGGTCTTGCCTCTCGTCTACGCTTTGTGGTCAGAGGTGAATAAGGGTCAATCAATTCACACCGAGAAGCAATGCGACGCGGCTTAAATCTGCTTGAAGATGCTTCTAATTTATACCACGAAGTGACAGGCTGCACCTAGGAATTTTCCGAGTTTGGTCAATAAAAATGTTAATGTTTTTGCATAGTAAATAAAATTATTTATTGTATCATTCTCTTGCAAAGTGCCGGCCGCGTCATGCCGCTTCGCGGTGTAAACTGACCTTTAGACAAAGTCAAGTCAACTATGATGGATCAAACTAAATCAGGAACCTCAAAGACCCGTGGAACACAGCAAGCTGTTTTACGTCGGAATTTGTTCAGAGATAATTTTACAAAATTCAACAGATGAACTGCAAATTATGCATTACAATTTGCCCCGCTCATTTCATTTGTAAAATTCGTTTTTCAGGCAGAAAATGCACTTAAAAATTCACGCTTCTATACTCGAAATAATTCTGCGCTGTCTCCCCCCATGATATATGGCTCAGACTGTTAAGTGGCATGCAAAATGTATTTATACGTTGTACTTCCTTGCATCGTTATGGCAAGTCTCCAAGTGAAACAATCTTCCACAGGGTGACGATAGCAGGACCACAGAGTACCTAGGTAGGTATATAGAATGTAATTTTATTAGTAACCGATAGTCAAAACTAGGTATGTGCTGGTGATATGAAACGACTTTTTTACCAAGAAGCATAAGTCCAAGAATTAATTTGCAAAATGGCGTCTATGTTTATAAATGCAAGTCATGTTGTATTAACAAAATTACTTGTTGTTTTCTTTTATGCTGGACTGGAAAAGATAGAAAACATAGATTATTCCAGCTGCTTCTCTTCTTGATCAAACTGTAGGAATCTGTAAAGAAAGACATAGTTCTTTGTTTATTCCGTGTATTGACAATTTTAGGCGATAGGCTCACGTTATCACTATAGCAATACACAACTCGTTCTTTCTAAATTGACCCTCAAACCTTGTCAAACTTGTCGAGGTCTTTGTTGTTCTTCCTACCTCGCAACGTGATTATTATGGATGTATGTAAGTACTTGTATTTTATTTAAATAGTGTTAAAAAAAAAACTACAAAAACAATATAGTTTTATGCGCTATTTTTAATATCTGCATCAAAGTCTATAATATTACAATAACAGTTTGTAGCAAAACTGAAATAAATACCATACCGCAGTGTATTAATGAATGCATTATAGCCTTACGACAGTGGCAGTAGGATAAATGGTCCGATTTTGCTTTTAAAGTGAAGCGCATACGGCCGAGTGGGTTAATAATGGTGCATTGCATTACGAGGTAAGGAAGATAAGTTTGTTATGATATTAACTTCGTTCGACTGAAGCCTATTTAATGATAGCCATCTAGTTATATCATTAACGTTTGCATATTAATCGGCTATAGCACGAGTTTGAACTAAAGTGTCGGAAAATATTTATATTACTGTATTTTTTGTGTAAATAGAACTTTAATAGTTTTGCATGTTCTTTGGCGATTAAAACCACGAGTCAGCAGGGCTGTGTTATAACGGTATTCACTAAATATACATACAAGTATATGTACGTATTTTATCCACACGAGTAAGCTGAGACCATATACTTTTTCGATTGTACGATCCTTGAAAATCCTTTCGCTTTCTTCACATTAGCCAAACTATCAACTCAACTACCTACTTAGGCGCATAGCATACAGGAAGCGGTGCGGTTGAGGCGAGGTGGAGGCGCGCCGATTTTGTATCTAGTATAATTTACGTCTGCGCAGCGTAACTCGATTTGAAGTTGCGCTGCGCCGATGTTAATTTCTATACAAAAACGACGCGCCTCCACCTCGCCGCTACCGCACCGCTTCCTATTTGACATGCGCCTTATTCCTATTGACCGATCACAAGAGAAAGAGACCCAAATCAACACATTTAAAGGAACGCTGTTTTTTTTAAAAAGCTAACACTTTAAGCCACCATATCTGAGTGCCTACAATAAACCACTTCACTGGGCCCATTTGTTTTGTCCAGTCGTAGGCACCCAAATCAATACATTTTAAGAACCGCTTCAAGCGCCTAAATCGTCTATTCTTTTTTATAAAGCCGATACTTTAAGCCGTCATATCTGGGTGCCTACAATAAACCGCTTCACTGGGCCCATTCACCTGGCCCGGCGTGTCAGACAAGAGTCAAGACGGTCCTTCTGCATATTGGTGGCGGAACCCTCGTCAACGTCACGGCTCGCGCCTCGCCTCATTGACCCCCAGAATCAACTGTGAAGCAATTTATTTTATATAAATCTCCCACCTCTACTTGCTGTCAAGGATGATGGTACTGTAGATTTTAGTTTAGTATGAGATGATACTAAGTCTATTGTTTGTTGATTTAGGGCCAGAGGAGTTATAAGAATGACAGCAGAGAACAGTGGCATAGCGTGCCCAAGAACATGAAAAATGCTCTAATTATTTGAGATTTTGGTTTATTTACCTATTTCCTAAAAATAGCCACAGTAAAAGAAAGGACCGGTGAAACCCTTTCAAATAAAAGATCATAATCAACTTTTCAAAGTTCCACATACATAATGCTACACGATTTAGCGTAAAGGAAAAACAGAAGCTAACCATGACACTGGGTCAAAAAATCTTGAAGTGGAACTAAATTCTAGCATTCAACGTGAACTACAGAACCCTGTCGCCTCACACTAGTTTCACATTATCCGCCACAAAGCTGAGTGTCACAAAAATAACTGGGAACGTGTGAAAAATCCTCGCACGATATGAAAATAAGTGGTAAACTGGTGCAGCGAGAGATACCCAGATATTTTTATGGTTGCCCGCGTTCAGTCCACCCTCATCACTGTCACTGGGCATTATCTGTGAATTTTCATATTGACTGCAACATTGCTCTTTATATGTGGTGTGCGAGCGCGAATCTCCATTGTAGATTTTTTAAAATCGATCCCTGGTTTTCGCTTCCGATTTTGTCAACGGATTTAATGTGTGTCCGTTATCTGTGTATCTCTTGTATGGCCTCTAGTAAATTAAATTTGGTATTATATATTTTTTTTTTACATTTACAACAAAACAATCCCTTCTATTTTGTTGTGTTTCGGAGAGCAGCATGTTAAGCCATTGGTCTCAGTAACCGTCTCCAATAAGGGTAATTTCAATTCATTATGTAAACTACTTACGTTATGTAAAAGCGTCATAGGCATTTCAAAAGCTTTGACATCTTGTTCGTGGATCCTACAACAAAAAATGTGACAGAAGAAGATTCGTCAAATCATTTACTGCATAGCAATTTTATTGGTTTAATTAAGTGGAAAAATATATTATACAGAATAAAAAGTGAGCAAAATTAAACTCGTCTCATAATCCAAGACAGCTTGAACAAAACATTGTAACGCCTTAACATATTGTTCAAATTACGGACTTAAGGCGTTTACTTTGTTTTCGCGCCACTTCCGTCTATCCCGGCCACCGTAGAATTTTCATTAAAGCCTTCTTTACAGCGCCCTTACATAAAAGAGCAATTTTTCCCGCCAGGAATCTCGATGCAGCCGCATTAACGCTTTTATTTCTTCTCTTATTCGGAAAACTTATTATTCTGTAGCCTTCGAGCTGCAAATTACGTTATTTCTTCGCTATTCTATTAAAGAATCCCATTTATTGGTATCTGTCGTAGATCTCTGCCGGCTGACAGATTTCAATAAGTTCTTTTTACGGCTGAAATACCAGACAAATATTGAACACAAAACATTTTTTGCTCAAAATATTGCAGCTTTAAAGTGAAATGTTTGAAATATTTTACTGCATTTTCTTTTATGGGCAGTAATGAAAATTGTGATAAAGTATTTATGTTGAAAGCTATACGCTTTTATTTTGATAACCGACACCGCTTTTAGGTTGTAAATCTAGTTTCAAAACATTTTTCACTTATATTTTATAATGGCTACGGCGTAGCAAACCTCTACGAGTTTGCTACGATCTTAACTCGATTGGTAGAAATAATGTTTAACATATAAAATTGACATTTTAGTATAGCAAAAATTATTGTTTAAAAACGAATGGGAAATCTTATTCTACACAAGCGGAGTCCATTTTGCTCGCACAAAGGTGTCACGATGAGTCGAGCGGCAGTGACGTCATCAATCTCGATCAGCGGCCGCGCGGGACCGTATCGAACCAGCGCGAACCAGTTTGACAGCCCGACACGACATGTCCACTATATTAGGAACGAATATACTTGCTTACAGCTTGTATGCAGTCGATGATTATGTCCAGACATTTTGAGACTTGCTTTTATCCAATTCTGTCCAATCTCATTCATTAAGGTAATTTTATCTCACGACTGCCACTTGGCTATACTTGTTATGTGGTTGTGCGAGCGTCCAAACACGCGCCCGTGTGTAACTGCAGGTACCATGCCGAACTCTAGCCGAACTTTAGCCTCTTTAGCCGAACTCAAGCCGAACTCAAGGACACTGAGGCTCATATTTAAAAAGCGATCTCAAGATTGAGATCAATATTAAGTATGGATTTGACAGGTCGTTTTGTACTGAAATGATATTTCTGATACGAACTCAAACTCGCTATCACACTTGAGAGCTGTTTATAAATACGGGCCTGAGACAATGCGCGTAAAGGTACATGCACATACATGTGTGGCCGAGCGGCGGCAGTCGTGAGATAAAAACAACTATAATATCATATTCTCCAAGGTGCCTACTAAGCTACAGAATGCCTAGAAGTAAATAAAACTTAGGAAAATGCCTTCTCAGAAAGTAAACAAGGCCATTAGATTTTATCTGGCAAGAGTATTTACTATATTAGGGATCTTCTGTATTAGGTATCAAGTATTTCCATTTTCTTCTTTATCATCTAATTTGTGGGTCTATCGATGATTTGATTAAATAGCCTTTTTTTTTTATTGGCATAGTTTGAGTAATATTAATTAAATAGCACCTCGCTGCCGTATAGGTCATCTGTGTAATAATTCTTATTTATAACACTTATAAGTAGGTATTAGACGTTTGCTGGACAGATAAGAGATATCTAAATTTCTAAAAGGCTTTCATTAAGCGGTATGTTTTATAGTTAATTAAAAGTTTATTTTCAAAAAAAGGTCTACTCCTATCGCTGAAACGGATAGAATTTAAATAGATCGTAAAACTGAACCAAAAAAGGAATAACAAAGAGGAGCGCTGGAGCTACTAGATGCCCAGATCTAGTGGAATAAAATAAAAAAAGGCGCAATGGTCTAAATTAAAAAGCAATGCCTTGTCGGGACAGAGCGTGCGGAAACAAAGAGCTGGGAATTCATCAAGCTCTTTTGAACCGAGCATTGTGGTGCAGGCCATCGGAAGGAAAATCTCCGACCGGCGCGCAGAACTAACAACAACGCTGTCATGGATTGGATATGCCTTGAATAATAGTTCAAAAGTTGAAGACATCTCAGGTAAAAACTGATTCTGCTTCTATCGTGTAAGTTACCCCGAAGCACGAAATCATTTTATCTACCTACTTGTCAAAAGATCTTGCTCTAACCAAACTGGTAAATTGATGTTAATTATTATGTAGGTACACATTGATGCTTACAGTTTACCAGTATTTGTTACATGATCGTGATACCGAATACCAACTATTGTTTGCGTTTCAAAATAGAATAAATACCGTTTCATTTTAAACGACACCCACGCCGCTTTGCCATGGTTAAACAATTCTTCGAATGCACTCCAACATTTGTACTTAAAATAAACTTTACACAAAATAAATGCTTGTATAAAGAGTTTATTTTTAACAGAACACTTTTACACATTTTCTAAAGTTTGCACAACTGTTACTCATATTAATAAAACTATTTTTAACGGATTTAAGTTGTGTTTATTTAATTCTGATTTTTCCTACGTTTCGAACCCTTTCCAGAACACTTTTATTACTCAATAATTTTTATTTTCAAAACTTACTTTGCTTTAAAAACAGTTTTTTTCTTTTTTAAATACATGTAAGAATCCACTTCTCAATTTGTTTCTTTCTGTGCGGTAAATCGCCCAGTCCGCCAGGGAGCCACTCTTTGACGCCTGATGCAAAAAGTAATCTTTTTCCCACGGATATCCTGCCTCATTACTCCAAAGCGTCACTATTGAGGGTTCTGAAACAGAGCTACTTGTTGCATGTGCTTTTTGAAGTATGCGAACCTAATTAACGCTGGGTAAAACGATTCCTTCCAGTTTTGTAGATTCAGTTGTGATTCAGTCGTCGTTTCTGACCTTTGATATTTGCGCGTTCACTTTGAATGACTCACTAGGGTTGGTTTCGCCTGCGCCTTGTGTACCTAATGTGGAAAAAAAAAACAGTTTGGTCGGGACTATGTCTAGTCCAGGGTGTTAAGAGGACTAGAGATTCAAATAGACTAATGTACTTTCAGATAAATATGCTTTCTATTACAGTTAACAAAATACTGACAGAGAGGTCCAATTTCAATGAATTTATTTACAGTAGGTAACTATTGCATTTAATTACAGCTGTCAACGATAAGATATTGTAATTGGCTCTTGGACTAGAATCTGAACACACTCATTAACTGAGTTTCTTTCTTCCTTCCATTATTATTCATCAGCATTAAAAATACACTCAAAATCACATTTTCATTCATTGGCCATTACTCACAGACGTACAGGATGAATCATTTCCTTATTCCGATCCTCCCTGGCTGTACAAAAATGTCTATTAGAGCGTTAGCATCGGACGGCTTCGCGAGTAGATAGTTCGCTCACGTATTGACATAGCTAAGGAAATTCAGTAGGATCACAAAAAGATAATACTTAAATGCTACAAAGAATTATCCTGCATAAAATGAACGTTAGTGTTATAATGTATAGTATTGGTGGTATACTAATGGACAATATTCTTAAAGAAGTTCATTAAATTTTGACATTCCTATCTAATTTTTTATGTGCGGAACGGACGGTGTCACGTTAATTGGCTCAAACTATAAGATGATTGAGTTCACTCACAATCACTAAGTTATCTAACACCAAATCAGGTAAATAGACTAATTTATTCAAGTAATGGCCTGGCCTAAGCACAATTTCTGCTGTGATTTTTCGCGCTGTATCGGTAAACTGTACTGTTGAACACATTGTACGAAGCAGCTACAACAGGATCGTTGGACCTGTCATTGTTTCTTTAATAGTTTCGTTTTTAAAGTGACCTACTGATTTATTTATTCTGTGGCAACAGATAGTACGCTCACGTACGGTCCCCGGCGACTGCTGATCAAGATTGATGTATTTGCCAGTTTCGCTGGACCCGGCCCGCGCTGTATCGGTAAACTGTACTGTTGAACACATTGTACGAAGCAGCTACAACAGGATCGTTGGACCTGTAATTAAATTGTTTCTTCAGTTGGGTTTTACAATGCCGTATTGTAACGATTTGCACCTTTGTTGGCGTTGATTGTACTGTTTCAGTTGTAAAGGATGCATTTAAGAATTTCGTACATTAGCACTGTTTAGTTTGTTTCGAGGGTGATTTTAGAAAGAACTAACTATGTATATTTAATATAACTATGTGTATCTAATGTAACTATGTGTATTTAATTATATTTTATTTTGATTGTGACGAGTAGTGGTTACACATAAACCCTCAGGGAGTTTTTGTAGCCACTTTCGCTTTTTTTTTTATGTATGTTTCGTTTTCTAATAAATAAATAATAATAATAAATAGGGTTCCGTACCCAATAGTAAAAACGGGACCGTATTACAATGGCCGCAAAATAATAAATAGTACCTAATGCTATGGCCGATTTTCCTTACTTTTTGCTGAATTGGATGCGAAAAGAAAGAAAAATATACTGTACCTCAGGCATGTTGTAATAGTAAGTTTACTACTCAAGGTTAGTAATACAATCCTAGATAAGTATTTTATTAAAACACTACTAAATATATTAGAGCTATTATATCATGCTGACAGCAGTAGTACAACATTATGCAGATAGATGTCACCCTCGCCACCGGAAGTCGGTGAGTGGTGCGTGTGAGGTCACTTCCGCAAACTCAGTTATGTTAATGTAAGCCCTTTAATAAACAATGTACATAGGTATATATCACTACATACTATAGTTTCAATTACGTTTGTGTATATGAAATATTTTACACGTACATTATGTTATAATGTTATTAAGTTTTTTTTTTATTAAACTGGTTCTAAGAGTTATAAAGTATCGAGATGGCTATCTACTTACTTACCTAGACATTATAGACCAGCAAAGTAGTTTATTGCTAGGCACTTCAATATTCAAACTCGAAAGGATAATAATATTTCTTGGAAGAAAATTACCTTTCAACTTTACCTCCGACAAATCTATCTAGAATGTTATTATTCAGTTCTGCGTATCGAATAAAGAAAATTCAACTTTCTATCTAAATATACTTATCGCCAGAGGTCAGTGCAGGGGGTGTTTTATTTTAATGGTCATTGTTGTGTGAAGTAAATATAACAACGCAACAATATTATTGGGATACCTTTAATTTGTACATTCTAATTTTAATGGATGAAACGAAAATTCAAATTTCCCAAATTTAGGGTTGTGTACGCTCTTCTTATGGTAAACAACTAAGTACTTAATCAATCGTCCAAAAATATATTTATCCTTCTTTTACATACATAACGAAACACATATCACACTTGTATTCCTTACGGCAAGCTAGAGATCATGATAATGTTTTACCTAAAGGTCATAATATGTACCAGATAGAACTGATTTAATTCTTTATGGGTGATAAATCTATAATCTACTCACCTACTCAGCAATAATTATGCCGGAATCTATGTTTTTTTTCTAGTCGCTCCCAGTTTGGCATGGAAGTAGTCACAATAATTCAATAAGAAACCCAACTAAACCCAGGGTTGGAGGCTAGTTGGGTGTAATCCATATAAGTGGACGGCACGCTGGGGCACTTACGATGGACACTGCACGTCACTTCACAGAATCAGGGCGTCAGTGACCTGGGGTACGACAACATAGAATCACCCCTTTAGGTGGCGGCACTTTACTTAGAAATCTGTGTTTTTATTGCATTGAGTTACGCCTATATTAAACTAGCTTTCCGACCACGGTTTCACCCGCGTTAAATGAGTTTTCCCGTGGAAATGAAGGGTTGAAACGTGATTGAGTAACAAACATACAAACTTTCAAACAGCCTTTATCCTATCCTGATAGGAAGTAGGATGCTAGTAGAATGGCACACGATAAACAAAGGCTATCTAGGTACTACTAAAGGCTAGTAATATGCATTTTTTTTCCTCGGACAGGAATGGCAATTAAAGAAGTGGAAGCGTGTTGCCTACTTGACTATCAATTAGGTAATTCAACATGCATTGTCCTAGTATAATCGAAAATACTTAAGTATTTCAAAGTTCTATTTACAAGTTTCTACAACCTAACCACTTTTAGTGTCTATTGTGGCCATTTGATTCATTCCGACAGACCTCGGTGTCGACCAGAATCTATAGTTTCTATGCGAGTGAAATAGTTGCTATCAACGGTTTCACAAAACCTTCACAAAATTCAACGGCGCCAAATACACCGATGCGTCATAATGGAATTTGGGAAATCCAATTGCACAGAACAAGTTTGCCGAATGAAATTGGTGTGTAGGTAAACGGTTATCGTGTGTAATAACGGCGTTAGTCTGTACCTGTAACATGTAGGCTGCACCGCTGCAGGCTGCACTACAATTAGGTGCCGTTATCCACGCCCACCCGGCCGGGCGCCAACTTTCAAATTACTACTGAAAAAACACTGTACTGCTTGCAAACGTGCTAGTTGAAAATTGAGTCTGTAACGTGATTGAGAGGTTAGAGAAGTATGACGCCGCTTTGTGGTAATAAACGTATTTTTATTGAGTTGATACACGTATGGTTATTAATTTACGGGGTAGACAAAGAGTCAACAGCTTATGGACATGATTGTTCGTTTTGTTTTCCAGATTATAAGCAGACTTCAGGATCAGGTTATCAAGAGATAAGATTTATAAAACAGAGTACCTAAGACTTCGGTATTTCCGTTCCTAAATTGAATATATTTCATCGTTCTTACGTGTTAATAGTATGAAATAGTGGTTGATCGTCGATTCAACAACCAACACGACTGAAAACAATGAAATATGCATTTAGTTTTTATTTGCACCTATTACCTCGCAAATAGGACCATTACATAACTTTTAAAAGCCATTACGACGCTCTAAAATTTCCAACAGTAATAGAGTAACAATTTTCAGAGGCGGCACGTTTGCCACCATAAACATTTTTCCTCTCGATAGTTACAGCAACATTTTCTCGCAATGTTTCTGATACGTACGACCCATTAAAAGCCTATATAAGCGAATAAAACTCCCATGGAACCATAAACTGGAACCATAAAATTCACTGCACTTTGTAAGTCTGTATAAATGTTTAAACACTTTGACAAGCTGTTTAGGGAATTGCAATCTAAATAGATACAGACTGGAGAAGATGAATAATAAATAGCACGTCATATCTTGGGAATTGGATGTTAATATTCATATGCATAGATCGATACGCTGCGCTGTCTCCAGCAGATTATTATGGCTGTATATCAACCGCGAGAAGAGATATTAGTAAGTGATATTAAATTCTTGAATACGTATTCGAAGGCAAATGAAAAGTCGTTGCTTTTGTATTAAAGATAAGTTCAAGTTCAAGTTTGAATAAAACATAATTGATATTGAAAAGCTCAATGTGGAGTTACGCTATGTACTTACAGGTATTTCGAATCGACATTTGAGTCTGTATTCGGTCGAGAAGGGTCCTCGAGCGCCACCTCTTAATGATCGTGAACATCTCCGCCTCGTCGAAATATACAGCTGACCTAAATGTCACGTTGTAAAGATATATCAAACTTATGCTTTACAAACATACTTGCTTTGTTGTATACATAAATTATTCTATTGTGAATTTATAAATAGTAGCTTTTCTCAAATTATTATAAGTCACGCACATAATTAAAAAGTTTAATTTTTGTATCAAATCAAACAACAGACTCTCTCTCTTTCTCTCTCGAAACATTCGACAGAAAACATGAAAAGAGAAAATAACGTAAAAAGAACGTAACGTAACTTATATCTACTTACGTACATTTAAGTTTGTCTATGGTATATCTATCTTTCTACGTGATATATTGTTCACGATTTATATGAACATTTTTTTTGACTTAGAGTAAGTAGATACATTGCAAAAATAACATGACGTACAAAGACTTATTACAAACATTATCTTCAAACCTGTGATTGCGCCATATTACTTGATATTACATACTTTGTTTCCCAGCAAGCTGACAAGCTTAATTTCTCGAGTCACCAAATAGGAGGACGAAGGGGCAAAAAATCTTCTCAAATTAGGAAGAACTACGTACAAATGCGGCGGGTTCTCCGTCAGTCAACGTTAACAGCACTCCCTTGCTTAAGATGCATTGGATCATTCCAAACACGGGATTTACGTTGATTCGGGGCCACCAAGCTCATCGTAGACGAAAGAAAGGTTGAATAAGAGAAAAGATTCACAAAGAAATGAATGTGAAATATGATTGATCCAATTCAATTACTTGTTACAGCACTTCATTACATTACCGCTCGTAAAATTTATAGGATCCAATTTTACTATATTCCCAAAGTATCAGGCAGGTACTTAGATATTATTTTAATTTAAGTATGTTTGTGTCATCCAGGTTCCAGGTGCAATCCAGTATTACAGAAACTAAAAAATCTTTTACTTCATTTCAAAAGCTTAAAAGCAGGATTCCAAAGTTGAAGCTGCAAACCTAATTATTTTAATCTCGGAATTTCATAGTTTAAATTTTCTTTCTTGTAGTAAGGTTTTTATAGAGTGCAATGCTCGTTCTCATACAGATTTTCCCAGTCCAAGGCACTAAGGCGGGCAGTGTGAGCAAATGCGGCTATTCGTAGGCGCCGCGGTTTGCTACAAGCATTAACACTAAATGACATCCACGAAAAATCTCAGGAAATAAAAAAGCTTAGTCTGCCTTTCACACTGTCTTACTAGAGGGCTAAAAAAAAGTAAACAACCGACTAATTTGAAGATTTTTTTTATTTGAAGCAGTAGTTTTTAATATAATATGTAAAAGTTTTGTCCTTTAGGTTAGGTGACATAACTAGGCGCAGTCAACGGTGAAGTAAAATTAACTAAAAGTGGAGTGAATACTTTTATTGCAAATTATTTGTCGGTAAATACCGATTATATTGCGTCGGCATATAAAAAGCTCCAACTTAAAAAGACAATATATGAATGGGACTCGTAATTTATTTTAGAAAAAGTCAGAATACTTTTATATATTTCGATTAGCTTTCTGACAAGTCAATTGTTATCATATTACAGGCATCCCAAACATTACAGTGCTTCTACGGTCGTACTAAAGATTGTTACCACAAAACTCAAAAAGCGGCGCATTTCTTTGATATTCCAAATCATTATAGCCGAACCGCTAGTGCATTTGAAATTTGTTAAATTACCCAGTTACCAGACAGAATGGAGTCTACGGCGCCGACCACGCTACGCCTAGACATTCTAGGAACCAGTCACCCCTTTCCACCCCCAGCTCACCCCCAGTTCAAAACTGACAATTATAGTGCAATGACTTTGAAATTGATGCAATTTTTTCACTCAACCCCTCATAATCGGCTTTAGAATATGCATGTAGCGGTTCTTGAAAGTATAACTTTCCGATTCTGAGAAAAATCATTATAGAGTCCCTTTGCAGGTATTATATTAAGTAGGGACTTTATAGCTTCGAGCTATTCTTGTTCAGTCTGAACATTTTAATAATGTTTTATATTTTTTGTTAGCAGGTAGTTATATTTTCACGTTAGGTTTTTATAAGTGGATAAATAAAATAGAGATTTTAAGATAAAAATTACAACATAGAAAAAATCATGTACATTTTAGAAATAAATGGATTATATAATACTTAAAGAGACTAACATTGCAAAAAATTAAAATGCGCTTTAAATCTTCGATAGCTATCTGTTTTTCGTCTATATACAAAATACACATAAAATACGTATAATACAATAAACACGAAAGAAATACACAGCTAAAATCATAACTCCACCACCTGTTAGCAGTTTAGGTACCGATATTGCCAAAATATGATTCGGGCAATGTAGCAACTTCGTGTTTAGTTCGCAATGTAGGCTATTAAGGCCAGGCCACCTGAGACGGGCTAATTCTAGACATGTTCTAGACCTCTAATCGCCAATGGCTGACCCAGGCGTTTACTTTGTCATTTGCCGAAATAGCTTCCAGTACGGGCATTTATGAAATTCACGTGAGAATTACAAACACACGAGAGATTACAAAAACAAACTGTGATATCTTCAAGGTCTTTATGTGAACTTCGGAATACGAGTACGGAATTGGTTGAATTCGTATCTTTTACGACCTACAAGTTCTCATCCGTGACACCTCATGGGCTGGGCTATGTCTAAAAAATCATTGGGTGACTATAAAATATTTAATGTTTTTCGTCTAGGGAAGATGTATATACATACATATATCTACAAATAATTTAGGGTCTATAAATAATTTAGGGTCACAGGCAATAAAATTTCTTGTTCCTTAATATTTTAAAGCGTTTTTTTTTTGCTTTAGTGTTGATTTTGACTCTAGTCATTCTAGTCTAAATGCCGGTGACAGATGAAGCCACAAAGTCACTGGTACTACACCGACGCAAAATTTTAGTTTTATAAGTATTTTGTGTATGTTTTGATATTTCAATTTAAAAAATAAACATCTTGAGCTGCTTAGCAAAAAACTGTATCTAGACTATTCTTGGATCCTATAAATTAACCTAGATTTAAGATGTAGGTCACGGCACAACTTACGAGCGATAACTGAGGCCAGTATTTATAAACAACTCTCAAGAATGACAGCAAGTTTGAGTTCGTATCAGAAACGTCATTCCAGTACAAAATCACATTGCTCTCAATCTTGAGATAGCTTTATAAATACGAGCCTGAGACACGTTCGCTGCATAATTACAGGAAATACTGTTACTGCACCCTATACTTAATACAATTACAATATTAGCTCCTTGACATTATTAAACAGTATTAAACACTGCAATGCAACACTCTTTTTTTAAGTAAGGGTTTTAAAGTTAAACAATAATTATATCTAGCTTCAATTCTTAGGAATGTTAGTGCTTTCAAGGTTTCTGGCCAACAAGCTCCATCGTCGACTATATGGCTCGCTTAACTCTGTTTTACTAGAGTCAAAATGTTCACAGACAAAGCTGCTGACTGTTCCTTGACCTAGATGAAAACCAGCCGGTACATTCTAAGTTTTATGTTAATTCTAGTCCAGCACTAAAGGTTTTGTGCAAAGCCCAACCAGGGGAGTACCACCCCCTTGCTTATTTGTGCCACCAAGCAAAACTGGTAACACTTTTTGTGTTTCGGTGTAAAGGGCAAGGGAGCCAGTGAAATTACCGGCACATGAGACAATCCATCTTAGGTTTCACAGTTTGCAACGCACTCTGCTGTTCCACTAGTATAGGATAGGATAGTCTACGTATCTTTAGTTGCCGCTATTGAACAATAAAAAAGCATGAAGTCAATTTAAGGTATTATTAAAAGGTCAGTAAACAATGAATTCATTAAAAGGTCAATAAACACAAGCCGGTGAGTTGAGCATTGCTAGCTGTCGCCCGGCTGCACTTGCTGGTGGACAATTTATGAGCACGTTATTCTGATCATTGCCTAATGGTTTGGAAAATTCGCCGATTGGCTTAGAACGGGGAAGTTCTCCACCTCTTCAGGTATTTATTTTATTTTCTAAGTGTTCGCAAACAGATTATAAAAACTTGCCATAGAAGTCTGTTTTTATTGATTATTTGTTTTATAGAGTTCTCTAAGGTGCCTCGAAAACAACTAGCAGTCTAGCAGGTAGTACATTAGTAGGCTAAATGCTATTATTACTTCAGAATATGAGGGATATCTACTTCTTGCATGAGTTTAATGAGAATGAACGCCAGATGTATTGCTTGCTTCTACAATTTGTCAATTTAAAGGCTTATTACAAAATATCCCCAAATTCTTACTGACGCGTTTAGGTCCACCAGTGGAGATTCACTATAAGTTTTCCGAAGGCAAACAAACACGATGACCGTGGGGTGGTAACGCGCAAATTATACGACACAAATTACATCATTAGAAACCTCATTTTATACAGCCGCTTATTTGACGAAAAAGCTTTCATAAGCAGATGGGGCAGTATTTATTTATTTCGGGAGTTTTCAGTGTTGAAAAAGATTCAGTGATTGTAGTATAGCGCCATCTAGTTCATAGATCTGGCAACTCATAATAATAAACTAATAAAAAAAATACTTCCATACTGACATGACCCTCAAACTTGATCAGAAATGGCAAAAACGACTCTTATTATGAGTTTGGTGGAGTGGGTGAAAGTCAGGCGGAACTTTGTAACTGGGGGTGAGCTGGGGGTGGAAAGGGGTGACTGGTTCCTAGAATGTCTAGGCGTAGCGTGGTCGGCGCCGTAGACTCCATTCTGTCTGGTAACTGGGTAATTTAACAAATTTCAAATGCACTAGCGGTTCGGCTATAATGATTTGGAATATCAAAGAAATGCGCCGCTTTTTGAGTTTTGTGGTAACAATCTTTAGTACGACCGTAGAAGCACTGTAATGTTTGGGATGCCTGTAATATGATAACAATTGACTTGTCAGAAAGCTAATCGAAATATATAAAAGTATTCTGACTTTTTCTAAAATAAATTACGAGTCCCATTCATATATTGTCTTTTTAAGTTGGAGCTTTTTATATGCCGACGCAATATAATCGGTATTTACCGACAAATAATTTGCAATAAAAGTATTCACTCCACTTTTAGTTAATTTTACTTCACCGTTGACTGCGCCTAGTTATGTCACCTAACCTAAAGGACAAAACTTTTACATATTATATTAAAAACTACTGCTTCAAATAAAAAAAATCTTCAAATTAGTCGGTTGTTTACTTTTTTTAGCCCTCTAGTAAGACAGTGTGAAAGGCAGACTAAGCTTTTTTATTTCCTGAGATTTTTCGTGGATGTCATTTAGTGTTAATGCTTGTAGCAAACCGCGGCGCCTACGAATAGCCGCATTTGCTCACACTGCCCGCCTTAGTGCCTTGGACTGGAAAATCTGTATGAGAACGAGCATTGCACTCTATAAAAACCTTACTACAAGAAAGAAAATTTAAACTATGAAATTCCGAGATTAAAATAATTAGGTTTGCAGCTTCAACTTTGGAATCCTGCTTTTAAGCTTTTGAAATGAAGTAAAAGATTTTTTAGTTTCTGTAATACTGGATTGCACCTGGAACCTGGATGACACAAACATACTTAAATTAAAATAATATCTAAGTACCTGCCTGATACTTTGGGAATATAGTAAAATTTGGATCCTATAAATTTTACGAGCGGTAATGTAATGAAGTGCTGTAACAAGTAATTGAATTGGATCAATCATATTTCACATTCATTTCTTTGTGAATCTTTTCTCTTATTCAACCTTTCTTTCGTCTACGATGAGCTTGGTGGCCCCGAATCAACGTAAATCCCGTGTTTGGAATGATCCAATGCATCTTAAGCAAGGGAGTGCTGTTAACGTTGACTGACGGAGAACCCGCCGCATTTGTACGTAGTTCTTCCTAATTTGAGAAGATTTTTTGCCCCTTCGTCCTCCTATTTGGTGACTCGAGAAATTAAGCTTGTCAGCTTGCTGGGAAACAAAGTATGTAATATCAAGTAATATGGCGCAATCACAGGTTTGAAGATAATGTTTGTAATAAGTCTTTGTACGTCATGTTATTTTTGCAATGTATCTACTTACTCTAAGTCAAAAAAATGTTCATATAAATCGTGAACAATATATCACGTAGAAAGATAGATATACCATAGACAAACTTAAATGTACGTAAGTAGATATAAGTTACGTTACGTTCTTTTTACGTTATTTTCTCTTTTCATGTTTTCTGTCGAATGTTTCGAGAGAGAAAGAGAGAGAGTCTGTTGTTTGATTTGATACAAAAATTAAACTTTTTAATTATGTGCGTGACTTATAATAATTTGAGAAAAGCTACTATTTATAAATTCACAATAGAATAATTTATGTATACAACAAAGCAAGTATGTTTGTAAAGCATAAGTTTGATATATCTTTACAACGTGACATTTAGGTCAGCTGTATATTTCGACGAGGCGGAGATGTTCACGATCATTAAGAGGTGGCGCTCGAGGACCCTTCTCGACCGAATACAGACTCAAATGTCGATTCGAAATACCTGTAAGTACATAGCGTAACTCCACATTGAGCTTTTCAATATCAATTATGTTTTATTCAAACTTGAACTTGAACTTATCTTTAATACAAAAGCAACGACTTTTCATTTGCCTTCGAATACGTATTCAAGAATTTAATATCACTTACTAATATCTCTTCTCGCGGTTGATATACAGCCATAATAATCTGCTGGAGACAGCGCAGCGTATCGATCTATGCATATGAATATTAACATCCAATTCCAAGATATGACGTGCTATTTATTATTCATCTTCTCCAGTCTGTATCTATTTAGATTGCAATTCCCTAAACAGCTTGTCAAAGTGTTTAAACATTTATACAGACTTACAAAGTGCAGTGAATTTTATGGTTCCAGTTTATGGTTCCATGGGAGTTTTATTCGCTTATATAGGCTATTAAGGCCAGGCCACCTGAGACGGGCTAATTCTAGACATGTTCTAGACCTCTAATCGCCAATGGCTGACCCAGGCGTTTACTTTGTCATTTGCCGAAATAGCTTCCAGTACGGGCATTTATGAAATTCACGTGAGAATTACAAACACACGAGAGATTACAAAAACAAACTGTGATATCTTCAAGGTCTTTATGTGAACTTCGGAATACGAGTACGGAATTGGTTGAATTCGTATCTTTTACGACCTACAAGTTCTCATCCGTGACACCTCATGGGCTGGGCTATGTCTAAAAAATCATTGGGTGACTATAAAATATTTAATGTTTTTCGTCTAGGGAAGATGTATATACATACATATATCTACAAATAATTTAGGGTCTATAAATAATTTAGGGGTCACAGGCAATAAAATTTCTTGTTCCTTAATATTTTAAAGCGTTTTTTTTTTGCTTTAGTGTTGATTTTGACTCTAGTCATTCTAGTCTAAATGCCGGTGACAGATGAAGCCACAAAGTCACTGGTACTACACCGACGCAAAATTTTAGTTTTATAAGTATTTTGTGTATGTTTTGATATTTCAATTTAAAAAATAAACATCTTGAGTTGCTTAGCAAAAAACTGTATCTAGACTATTCTTGGATCCTATAAATTAACCTAGATTTAAGATGTAGGTCACGGCACAACTTACGAGCGATAACTGAGGCCAGTATTTATAAACAACTCTCAAGAATGACAGCAAGTTTGAGTTCGTATCAGAAACGTCAAATAAGCGGCTGTATAAAATGAGGTTTCTAATGATGTAATTTGTGTCGTATAATTTGCGCGTTACCACCCCACGGTCATCGTGTTTGTTTGCCTTCGGAAAACTTATAGTGAATCTCCACTGGTGGACCTAAACGCGTCAGTAAGAATTTGGGGATATTTTGTAATAAGCCTTTAAATTGACAAATTGTAGAAGCAAGCAATACATCTGCGTTCATTCTCATTAAACTCATGCAAGAAGTAGATATCCCTCATATTCTGAAGTAATAATAGCATTTAGCCTACTAATGTACTACCTGCTAGACTGCTAGTTGTTTTCGAGGCACCTTAGAGAACTCTATAAAACAAATAATCAATAAAAACAGACTTCTATGGCAAGTTTTTATAATCTGTTTGCGAACACTTAGAAAATAAAATAAATACCTGAAGAGGTGGAGAACTTCCCCGTTCTAAGCCAATCGGCGAATTTTCCAAACCATTAGGCAATGATCAGAATAACGTGCTCATAAATTGTCCACCAGCAAGTGCAGCCGGGCGACAGCTAGCAATGCTCAACTCACCGGCTTGTGTTTATTGACCTTTTAATGAATTCATTGTTTACTGACCTTTTAATAATACCTTAAATTGACTTCATGCTTTTTTATTGTTCAATAGCGGCAACTAAAGATACGTAGACTATCCTATCCTATACTAGTGGAACAGCAGAGTGCGTTGCAAACTGTGAAACCTAAGATGGATTGTCTCATGTGCCGGTAATTTCACTGGCTCCCTTGCCCTTTACACCGAAACACAAAAAGTGTTACCAGTTTTGCTTGGTGGCACAAATAAGCAAGGGGGTGGTACTCCCCTGGTTGGGCTTTGCACAAAACCTTTAGTGCTGGACTAGAATTAACATAAAACTTAGAATGTACCGGCTGGTTTTCATCTAGGTCAAGGAACAGTCAGCAGCTTTGTCTGTGAACATTTTTGACTCTAGTAAAACAGAGTTAAGCGAGCCATATAGTCGACGATGGAGCTTGTTGGCCAGAAACCTTGAAAGCACTAACATTCCTAAGAATTGAAGCTAGATATAATTATTGTTTAACTTTAAAACCCTTACTTAAAAAAAGAGTGTTGCATTGCAGTGTTTAATACTGTTTAATAATGTCAAGGAGCTAATATTGTAATTGTATTAAGTATAGGGTGCAGTAACAGTATTTCCTGTAATTATGCAGCGAACGTGTCTCAGGCTCGTATTTATAAAGCTATCTCAAGATTGAGAGCAATGTGATTTTGTACTGGAATGACGTTTCTGATACGAACTCAAACTTGCTGTCATTCTTGAGAGTTGTTTATAAATACTGGCCTCAGTTATCGCTCGTAAGTTGTGCCGTGACCTACATCTTAAATCTAGGTTAATTTATAGGATCCAAGAATAGTCTAGATACAGTTTTTTGCTAAGCAACTCAAGATGTTTATTTTTTAAATTGAAATATCAAAACATACACAAAATACTTATAAAACTAAAATTTTGCGTCGGTGTAGTACCAGTGACTTTGTGGCTTCATCTGTCACCGGCATTTAGACTAGAATGACTAGAGTCAAAATCAACACTAAAGCAAAAAAAAAACGCTTTAAAATATTAAGGAACAAGAAATTTTATTGCCTGTGACCCTAAATTATTTATAGACCCTAAATTATTTGTAGATATATGTATGTATATACATCTTCCCTAGACGAAAAACATTAAATATTTTATAGTCACCCAATGATTTTTTAGACATAGCCCAGCCCATGAGGTGTCACGGATGAGAACTTGTAGGTCGTAAAAGATACGAATTCAACCAATTCCGTACTCGTATTCCGAAGTTCACATAAAGACCTTGAAGATATCACAGTTTGTTTTTGTAATCTCTCGTGTGTTTGTAATTCTCACGTGAATTTCATAAATGCCCGTACTGGAAGCTATTTCGGCAAATGACAAAGTAAACGCCTGGGTCAGCCATTGGCGATTAGAGGTCTAGAACATGTCTAGAATTAGCCCGTCTCAGGTGGCCTGGCCTTAATAGCCTATATAAGCGAATAAAACTCCCATGGAACCATAAACTGGAACCATAAAATTCACTGCACTTTGTAAGTCTGTATAAATGTTTAAACACTTTGACAAGCTGTTTAGGGAATTGCAATCTAAATAGATACAGACTGGAGAAGATGAATAATAAATAGCACGTCATATCTTGGGAATTGGATGTTAATATTCATATGCATAGATCGATACGCTGCGCTGTCTCCAGCAGATTATTATGGCTGTATATCAACGCGAGAAGAGATATTAGTAAGTGATATTAAATTCTTGAATACGTATTCGAAGGCAAATGAAAAGTCGTTGCTTTTGTATTAAAGATAAGTTCAAGTTCAAGTTTGAATAAAACATAATTGATATTGAAAAGCTCAATGTGGAGTTACGCTATGTACTTACAGGTATTTCGAATCGACATTTGAGTCTGTATTCGGTCGAGAAGGGTCCTCGAGCGCCACCTCTAATGATCGTGAACATCTCCGCCTCGTCGAAATATACAGCTGACCTAAATGTCACGTTGTAAAGATATATCAAACTTATGCTTTACAAACATACTTGCTTTGTTGTATACATAAATTATTCTATTGTGAATTTATAAATAGTAGCTTTTCTCAAATTATTATAAGTCACGCACATAATTAAAAAGTTTAATTTTTGTATCAAATCAAACAACAGACTCTCTCTCTTTCTCTCTCGAAACATTCGACAGAAAACATGAAAAGAGAAAATAACGTAAAAAGAACGTAACGTAACTTATATCTACTACGTACATTTAAGTTTGTCTATGGTATATCTATCTTTCTACGTGATATATTGTTCACGATTTATATGAACATTTTTTTTGACTTAGAGTAAGTAGATACATTGCAAAAATAACATGACGTACAAAGACTTATTACAAACATTATCTTCAAACCTGTGATTGCGCCATATTACTTGATATTACATACTTTGTTTCCCAGCAAGCTGACAAGCTTAATTTCTCGAGTCACCAAATAGGAGGACGAAGGGGCAAAAAATCTTCTCAAATTAGGAAGAACTACGTACAAATGCGGCGGGTTCTCCGTCAGTCAACGTTAACAGCACTCCCTTGCTTAAGATGCATTGGATCATTCCAAACACGGGATTTACGTTGATTCGGGGCCACAAGCTCATCGTAGACGAAAGAAAGGTTGAATAAGAGAAAAGATTCACAAAGAAATGAATGTGAAATATGATTGATCCAATTCAATTACTTGTTACAGCACTTCATTACATTACCGCTCGTAAAATTTATAGGATCCAATTTTACTATATTCCCAAAGTATCAGGCAGGTACTTAGATATTATTTTAATTTAAGTATGTTTGTGTCATCCAGGTTCCAGGTGCAATCCAGTATTACAGAAACTAAAAAATCTTTTACTTCATTTCAAAAGCTTAAAAGCAGGATTCCAAAGTTGAAGCTGCAAACCTAATTATTTTAATCTCGGAATTTCATAGTTTAAATTTTCTTTCTTGTAGTAAGGTTTTTATAGAGTGCAATGCTCGTTCTCATACAGATTTTCCCAGTCCAAGGCACTAAGGCGGGCAGTGTGAGCAAATGCGGCTATTCGTAGGCGCCGCGGTTTGCTACAAGCATTAACACTAAATGACATCCACGAAAAATCTCAGGAAATAAAAAAGCTTAGTCTGCCTTTCACACTGTCTTACTAGAGGGCTAAAAAAAAGTAAACAACCGACTAATTTGAAGATTTTTTTTATTTGAAGCAGTAGTTTTTAATATAATATGTAAAAGTTTTGTCCTTTAGGTTAGGTGACATAACTAGGCGCAGTCAACGGTGAAGTAAAATTAACTAAAAGTGGAGTGAATACTTTTATTGCAAATTATTTGTCGGTAAATACCGATTATATTGCGTCGGCATATAAAAAGCTCCAACTTAAAAAGACAATATATGAATGGGACTCGTAATTTATTTTAGAAAAAGTCAGAATACTTTTATATATTTCGATTAGCTTTCTGACAAGTCAATTGTTATCATATTACAGGCATCCCAAACATTACAGTGCTTCTACGGTCGTACTAAAGATTGTTACCACAAAACTCAAAAAGCGGCGCATTTCTTTGATATTCCAAA
>JARACY010005176.1:0-22988 GCA_029255725.1 Scrobipalpa atriplicella | reverse complement strand
CAGATACTTTTAGATAATTCGGTAATTATATGTGACGCCTCATCAGTGTCACTTTTATTGGATCTCCTTTTCTATACGGTCAAACTGAGTTTAGAAGAAAAAGCCTATTTTGACTCAAATTAGACACAAGAGTCCACTGTTAAAAATATCAGTGTGAAATACGTTTGACAGATTGGTTTCATAAAATAGTGCGTTTTTAAGGCCGGTATTGATAATCAGCTCTCAAGAGTGACAGCGAGTTTTCGTTTCAGAAATGTCAGTTCAGTACAAAACGACCTGTCAAATCCATACTTAATATTGCTCTCAATCTTGAGATCGCTTTATAAATACGAGCCTAAAAGAATAACATCCATTGGTCTTAACAGAGAAAACGTTCTTCATAAAACAAAATAATTCCTGTGTCCCTTCGTTTCCCATGGGAACCCATAAATAATTAATTATTAGTTTTAGTAATTCATTATCCGGCTCTATTGTCCCTAAGGAAATCAAATAGATTACAATGAAATTATAAGTGTTCCCTGTCCTTTAATGCAATACTAGCTTTCCTTCTGCGGGATTAGTCGCAAAATTGATACATACAACCAATGACTAACTACTCTACTGGACTGCTAACCGTCATACTAGAGAGCGTACCTCGATACTCGATAAAAGGTCAAAATGCGAGCAAACCTAGATGGCGCTGGCATATTGCTCGAAGAGTCCGTTGTTAATATAGGTCATAAAATTGAAAAAAAAACAATAACAACTTGAACCAAATTATCTTTTAAGATTTTTAAAGTAGAAATACACAATGAGAAATGCTGTTTAAAACATCTGAATTAAAATACATATTCAGTTTACACAATATTTCGCTAATGTCAATAGATGGCACTGCTAAGTAGCGGTGTACGCAGTTTATAAGGGAGGTTATAATACGTAATTTGACGTGGTTTATACCGGGACATAGCGTACCAAAATCTGAACGGGGTTGCTCAGTCAATGAAACTGTTAAAATCTATCAACAGGATTTTTTTCAGGATATGAAAAAAGTTTTTGAGTTTCTCAAACTTCTGATGGAAAAGTCTTATTTTTTTCTTCATTTCCTGCTGATAGTTGTTCAGTTTCGTTGAATGAGCAACCTCTGTCAGTTTTCGGTACACCGCCACCACCGTCCCTTATACCATTGTACCTACTTCAAATAAAAACAATAAATATGACATCCGTTTTATATTTTACCTACCTACACATAATCACACCTTAATCCCTAATGGGGTAGGCAGAGCGTAAACGACCTAAACAAAGGTCGTTCCGCCACGTCTGACAAGATTTGAGGGTTATTCCAGATAGATCTGTATATTGCTATAGTGACAGGTTGTCAGCCCATCGCCTCCCTTAGCTGATTTTTACAGTATGCCCGGGAGGAGATGCAGCTGGCACATTCTATGTTTTTCTATCACTTCCAGACCAGCATGGAAGTTTTTATATTTTTTATATTTTAACAGTCCCAAAAATGAATCCTATAATCCATGGCATTAGCATTACAGAAATGTCATAATTAGGCTACTAGCGCTAAATAAGAGGGCTTATGGTAAACAAGTAGGATACTACATTATTTTATTTTACTCTGGCAATAATATTGTAATCAAAACACGTAAACCAAAAAAATATCCAATGAATATTAAATCTAATCCTATTTTCATGTCTTTGCATAGTCAAGCGCCGCACAAAATAATAAATACCAGACTTCTTCTAGCGTGTGGTTTTCGAGTCGATCGACCCGATGAACCCTGATGTCAGAGTTTTAAAATCCTCAACATGGTTTGCGTAACGACCTCTATCAAAGACAGCAGCCGGGACCGACGGATTAATGTGCCCTCCGAAGCACGGAATCCTTTTCAATATTGCTCTCAATCTTGAGATCGTTTTATAAATACGAGCCTTAGTGTGTTTATGTTTGTCTATGTGTGTTTTCTTTATTTGGAGCACACAAAGAGATCTCTTTAACCCAACTAAAAAAGAATTTTACCAACCAAGAGATCGCTTTCTCAAGAATCGAGCGATCCTTCTTCTTATTGTGTGTATGTTTGTTTGTTTATTCACTCCAAGCTTACTATATTGACAGAATGGGCGACAAGTTTACTCAAAGTCTTGAGTTGTTATGTCAACTGGAAGTGAGTGAATTGAGTATTGGGAATGAAGGAAAAAGATGTTTTTGAATTGAGGGATGTTCTTTTCAGTTGAGGGGGAGAAAGAAGCGAAAGTTATTAGGTTTGGTAGGTTAGGTTTTGCTTTTGATAAAAAAATAATATTTTCAGTCAGATTTTAACATTTAAGCATTTAAGTTTATTAATTAATTCATTTATTTACATTTATTTTATTACAATATGAGCTCCAAAGCGCTTATTATGTTAATTTAAAAGCTAATTACTAACTCAACACATCCTATTTAAATAAATGTACTTTACAATACAATACAATACAAAATACTTTATTGCACTTAAGGAGACAAATACACAGTAATACACAAACAACATAACACAAGTACAACATAGGCGGCCTTACTTTCTTACGTATCACACTATAATACTATCATAAAATAAATCTTTATCTGTGTCGGGTGAATTAAAGAGACTTTGTATCGATTCTAAAGATAGAGAATAAATTTACAACGGCATTTAGAAATATAGAGGAGGAATATATTAAATGTTGATAAACCAATAAACAATAAATAAATAAAGCAGTCTGCAGTGGTCTGTGAATACGATATTTGCATATTATTTGCACAAAATATATTCATTTAATTTATATTATGTGCATCAAAGAAAAGGTAGCAAAATATTATAAGTTTCATAAAAAAATATCTTAACTTAAATACTGCATTAAAAGACTTCTTCGCTAAACAAGAGCATAATTTTAAGCCAAAAACTTATGTAATTACTCTCTCATCACGACGTCGGATCAAGTTACTATTACAAAAGTTGAACAAGAGCCAAGAGGGAATAACTGCAGCGCCCGAAATAATTGAGTTTAAAAAATAAAGATATCTATAGGCATGCAGCTTTTTTTATTTCAGCGGCAATAAGCCGTATATTTCAGTTGATGTTCTAGACACCTATGCGTACGCCATTTCCACAATTCCACAAGTAATAAATTGTTTAGGTGATAGGTTTTGTCTATATTTTTGCAATCTCCTTTTAATTACCTTTATTTTGATACCCCACTCGATAGGTTCAGTCGAAATTTTTTTTTTGAAGACTTACAATTTTGCGCCTAAAATCCGTCATTTTGAATTTTGAAAAATTACTCCTATCTAAGAACACTCGGGTGCTTGAGACCAATCAAACAATACTCTTATTGTTGAATTACATCCAGCCGTTTTGGAGATACGAGGTAATAAAGAAATATCAGTACAAATACATACATACATACAAGATACACGCGAAAAACATTACCCTTCATTGACAGTCGGGTAAAAAGGCTTAGAAAAAGAAACTCTAAAGTGATGGTTGCTCATGATAGAATATCGAACCCACGATCAAAAAACTCCGGATAGTAGAAGTACCAAGTCTCAAACCGATAGACCACGGAAGCTATTCCAAAATATTACAAACTAAAATCTTAGTTCATAAGCCGGCTGCAGAATCACCTACGTGACATGACATCTCTTTAGAATGCATGGCAACCGATGGGAAAAGTTGTGCTAAGCTAAGATGAATCTGTCGTAAGCATCCGAAAATGGCCGGAACACCGAGAAAATCGTTCACTTCCGGTGAAAAAAAAAGGGGTCTACTTACGTCATATGACATCATCTTGGAACCCGTGGCAACCTCTAGTCCTCCATCCGAAGAGTAGGTAAACATAATTCTGCCAGTTCCTAGGCTCGTATTTATAAAGCGATCTCAAGATTGAGAGCAATATTAAGTATGGATTTGACAGATCGTTTTGTACTGAAATGACATTTCTGATACAAACTCAAACTCGCTGTCACTCTTGAGAGCTGATTATAAATACGGGCCCTAGATGGCCGGAAGTACGTCTGCCAAGGCCTCAAAGGTGGTAAAAAAGTACGTTTACCTACGTGATCTGACATCTTCATGAAAATCATCGTAAACGAGAGGTAACAATCCTCTGTCTATGAATATATACTCCGTACATGTGAGGGATATGCCGCCAAACACGGGTTAATTTATAATGTTAAGAAAAGTGAGTACATGATCCTTAAGGCCCCCGGTCGACAGGTAAAATATCAACCAGACATCCAGTTGAATGGTGTGCCTCTTAAAAGAGTTAACTGTTTTAAATATCTTGGCCACTATGTCACCGAGGACCTTAAGGATGATGACGACATAGAACGGGAGCGAAGGGCGTTGGCGGCTAGATGCAATATGTTGGCTCGCAGGTTTGCACGTTGTAGTAATGAAGTAAAAATCACGCTTTTCAAAGCTTACTGTCAGACTTTCTACACGTGCAGCCTGTGGACCAACCATACGCAAAAGGCTATCAACGCCCTTCGAGTTCAATACAATAATGGCTTTAGAATGTTGCTGGGGCTGCCGCGCTACTGCAGTGCGTCTGGTATGTTCGCAGAAGAGCGAACAGACGATTTCTTTGCCATCGTACGCAAAAGAACAGCGTCGTTACTTGCAAGGTGGCGGGGCAGCACCAACAACATTCTGAAAACTTTCGCTGATAGACCTGACTCACCGATGCTTGAACATTGCCTCAAGGTATTGGTGAGAAGGGAGTAATGTGTACAATTTAAATTTTATTAATTTTTGTTTCATTTCATTTTATTTGTACTAACGTAATTTTTAAGAGTGTTTTACTAACCAATGGATCTGTAAGTTGTCCGAATAAAGAAATATTATTATTATTATTATTATTATATTATAAGTCTGCCAGGGCATATTCGGCCGAAACACCCTTAAAACCCGTTTTTTTTAACCTAACCTATAAACGACAAAACGGTGTCATACATGCACAACTTTACAAAAAAACGGCTATTATCAAGTAATATCAATTTATTGTGATATCTTGAGTACCCACAACTTATTTATCGTACCGCGTTTTACTTTTTGTTAACCCTTTAAAGGGCTTATTCCACCTTCCTAAATTTAGTCGACTGAATGCATTACATTGCTTTGCATTTACACTTGTAGTAGGTGTGTAGGAACGAATGATAGGTCTTGACGAGATCTAAATTTCAGATGACAGCTGTCAAACTTGAAACGGCCATATCTCGGAAACTATCGATCCTAGACTGTTGGTGTGTAGGAACGAATGATAGGTCTTGACGAGATCTACATTTCGGATGACAGCTGTCAAACTTAAAACGGCCATATCTCGTAAACTATCGATCCTAGAGTACTCGTGTGTAGGGACAACTGATAGGTCTTGACGAGATCTACATTTCGGATGACAGCTGTCAAACTTGAAACGGCCATATCTCGGAAACTATCGATCCTAGACTGTTGGTTCGTAGGGACAAATGATAGGTCTTGACGAGATCTACATTTCGAATGACAGCTGTCAAACTTAAAATGGCCATATCTCGGAAACTATCGATCCTAGAGTACTCGTGTGCAGGGACAACTGATAGGTCTTGACGAGATCTACATTTCGGATGACAGCTGTCAAACTTGAAACGGCCATATCTCGGAAACTATCGATCCTAGAGTACTCGTGTGTAGGGACAAATGATATATCTTGTCGAGACCTATCGTTTGTCCCTGAACATGAGCTCTAAGACCGATAGTTTCCGAGATATGGCCGTTTCAAGTTTGACAGCTGTCATCCGAAATGTAGATCTCGTCAAGACCTATAATTTGTCCCTACACACGACTACTTTAAGACCGATACTTTCCGAGATATGGCCGTTTCAAGTTTGACAGCTGTCATCCGAAATGTAGATCTCGTCAAGATCTATCATTTGTCCCTACGAACCAGCAGTCTAGGATCGATAGTTTACGAGATTTGGCCGTTTTAAGTTTGACAGCTGTCATCCGAAATGTAGATCTCGTCAAGACCTATCATTCGTTCCTACACACCAACAGTCTAGGATCGATAGTTTCCGAGATATGGCCGTTTCAAGTTTGACAGCTGTCATTCGAAATGTAGATCTCGTCAAGACCTATCATTTGTCCCTGCACACGAGTACTCTAAGACCGATAGTTTCCGAGATATGGCTGTTTCAAGTTTGACAGCTGTCATCCGAAATGTAGATCTCGTCAAGACCTATAATTTGTCCCTACACACGACAACTTTAAGACCGATACTTTCCGAGATATGGCCGTTTCAAGTTTGACAGCTGTCATCCGAAATGTTGATCTCGTCGAGACTCTTTCCGGCATGCATTTGTTTTTCGAGATAAAATGCATCGATATTTCGTTTTTCGAGATTCCGTGCGTCGATATTCAGTGCGTCGCGCGTCGATATTACTTGATAATAGCCGTTTCTTTGTAAAGTTGTGCATGTATGACACCGTTTTGTCGTTTATAGGTTAGGTTAAAAAAAACGGGTTTTAAGGGTGTTTCGGCCGAATATGCCCTGGCAGACTTATATATTCATAGACAGAGGATTGTTACCTCTCGTTTACGATGATTTTCATGAAGATGTCAGATCACGTAGGTAAACGTACTTTTTTACCACCTTTGAGGCCTTGGCAGACGTACTTCCGGCCATCTAGGAACTGGCAGAATTATGTTTACCTACTCTTCGGATGGAGGACTAGAGGTTGCCACGGGTTCCAAGATGATGTCATATGACGTAAGTAGACCCCTTTTTTTTTCACCGGAAGTGAACGATTTTCTCGGTGTTCCGGCCATTTTCGGATGCTTACGACAGATTCATCTTAGCTTAGCACAACTTTTCCCATCGGTTGCCATGCATTCTAAAGAGATGTCATGTCACGTAGGTGATTCTGCAGCCGGCTTATGAACTATCTATATTGTTAATAGTTTCCTTATTAACTCCACTTCAACTTCTAAATCAAAGTTTCTCTGCGCAACTTCCTTCAGGTGAAATACCTGAATACCTGTGGTTATTGTTTAGTGAGAATGCCTCCGTGGTCTAGTGGTCTGAGCCATGGGCTCACGATGCGGAGGTCATGGATTCGATTCTCATGGAGGGAACACAAGGTAGATTTTTGTCCATTGGTTACTTTGTGTATTTTATCCCAGTTTTTTGAGGAAAATGCAGGCTGCAGTTTATCAGAAAAACCGATTCTGACTTCGGAGAGCACTTAGGCCCGTATTTATAATCAGCCCTCAAGAGTGACAGCAACTTTTAGTTCGTATCTGAAATGTCATTTCAGTACATAACGACCTGTCAAATTAATATTACTCTCAAGATTGAGATCGCTTTATAAATACGAGCCCTAAAGCCATCGGTCCCAGTCACTGTCTTTGATAGTGGTCGTTATTAGAGGCCTATCATCTGTTACTAATAGGCGGTAGAAAAATTGTTACCAGGGTTCGTCGGGTCGTTTGACTCGAAATCCCATTCGGTAAGAAGAAGCTACTTCCATCAGGTGGAATACCTAAATACTTGGTGGTCTTTGTTAAGTGAGACCAACTTTAACTTGTTAAAACTTAATTTGACTTTCAAGCGATTGTGCCATGTTGAATAACTTAAACTCAGAAACCGAGAGTATGTTAATTAATTCGCTTGGTAATTTACTGGAAAAACTAAATATTTTAAGATACTTTTCACTGCTTTTTTATTTCTAAAATATGAGAAGACAAATATGGGACACCACAAGCTCATAAATAAAATAAATAATAAATGAGTAAAAACAAATCATTATGATACTAAACGTCTGAAACTGTACGCAAGATTTTTTAAGTAACTTAAAACTCAATCTAGGTTCTATTCTTTGAAAGCTATATAAAATACAACTCCTTTTACATACATATTTATTTATTCAACTTTATGCACAAAAATAGTACATGGGCGGACTTAACGCCTAAGGCATTATCTACCAGTCTACCTTAGGGCAGCATGTGGAAATTCCAAGGCAGGTGCAAAAAATTATGACTATTACTAAAAAAGTTAAAAACAAAAGAATAAACCTAATTTTGAATAATAATAATACATAATATAACATATACATACATACATACATAAATACAACTCCTTTTATAGCCATTTAATGGGCGCTTTTCCACTAGACGGCACGTCAACGGCAACGGCGACGGCACGGCGACGACGATCACGTGACAAATATCTATGGGAATCGATGATATGCCGTGACGGTGACGTGCCGGCAAGTGGAAAAGCGTGTCATATAATTTCATTGATTTTCATACATTATCGTGCCGTCGCCGTTGCCGTTGACGTGCCGTCTAGTGGAAAAGCGCTCAATGTACAACGTAAAAAAATGCTATTTTGGTACTGTAACATTCGTTCACTAATTTAATATCCACGCAATTGCGTCAAGTTAAGCCATGACATGATGACTAACGAAATTATCTTCTTAATCCACATTTGCGCCTCATTTTCGCGCCAAAATTCACGGGCCACGAAATCGAAAAGACATGCCCAAAAATAACCTGGCAAAGGTCGCATGCCCCCCAAAGTTCCAAATTTGAAATTAGACAGAGGACTAAAAGGGTTATGGGTTGGACAGTGAAAAATGTGGGTGACGTCAGCTGGGCCATGTATTATTACGTCACGGTGCTTGAGTTCGCTGGATTATTGGAGTTTATTTGGAAAATAATGTGGGAGAATATACTCTTTTTGCGAAAATACGTCGCGTATTGGCTTAAAATGTAATCAGTGATTAACAAATTTTTTTTTATCATTGTCCTAACTTGTAGCCACAATCTTTAAACCAGGGTAATAACTTAGTTTACTTTTTTTCAAGGGTCAATTCTATTCTATCTTCCCATATATTTTTATTTTAATTGATAGCAACACAGATAAAACTTATCTAAGGACCTGTGCCTTCTGATACAGGGCCTGTATTAGAAGGCACTCATCACACCAATTCGCAAGCTTTGTCCTGTTTTGACCCTAAACATCAATATTATATACACGGTGTACCTTTTCTATTGCGTAAGCCCTACTTATATATCTTGCTGCATTTATAGTCTCTACAATTTTGGTTTCAGTAAAATAGTCCTCCCAACCGATTTTCAGTGATGGCGGCCAATCTCCCAGAGATCGGCTAACTGCTTGTTGTGCTTGTTTGTGCAACACACAAGTGCACTCTCTATTCCTTCAATCTCTTATTCTGATGGGACTGACTGACAAGACCAGAGAGAAATCAGGCGCAGGACCGACTATTTACATGCCCATCCGACAGCATGGATCATCTTATTTTTCGGACAGTCAGGTGATCAGCCTGCATGTCCTAACCAAACTAGAAACAACAACACAAAGTCATTGTCTCCCGCCGGGAATTGAACCCGGGACCTCCGGGTCGTGAGCCCGTGGCTCAGACCACTAGACCACGGAGGAAATTTCAGTAAAACCTTGAGTCTCACATGAAATCTTTCCTTCTTCTCTTATTTACTTATTTAGTTGGTTCACTCTTTTGGTTTTTCAGGCTCGTATTTATAAAGCGATCTCAAGATTGAGAGCAATATTAAGTATGGATTTGACGGATCGTTTTGTACTGAAATGACATTTCTGATTCGGACTCAAACTCGCTGTCACTCTTGAGAGCTGATTATAAATACGGGCCTTAGTCTTTTTCAGTGATTTCACCTCTTGACGACGACAATATTACGACATTTATTTCCCCTTTTAATTGAGTGAAGAGGTCTATCTCTCGTCTACCTCTTTCCTCCTCAAGTAGCCAGTTAAATCCGATATTTTTTTATTGTTATTCTGAAGCTAATTGAGTTTAATTATTTATATTTCGTGACGAGACTTGCTGAAGCAATCATTGCGACATGTTGGACATGGGGAAGGTCGCATGAATATTCAAAAATAGGTATTATAATAAGTTTATAATTTTGATTAATTTGTATTCAGTAGGCATATTGTTGGTGGACTAAACTATGTTAACCGAATTAAAATTTTCTTAGCTTCAATGTTAAAAACCAACCAAAAAAATATCTAGCTAGATATGTACAGCTGATGGCTTGCGTAGAGGGTCTACGTCGTAGGCCGTAGCACTTCGTAGCCTCGTAGAAGTATGGTTTTTAACTTAAACTCAGATAACTACTTAAAAATCGGATTTTATTAAATTATAAAACGAATAAAAACATCTTTTACTTTAGAGCTTTCGCTAATTTTATTAAAATTGTCAAAAATCTTTGAAGGGCAGGCCAACAACAACAATTTTAGATACCAAATTTAACGTTTTTTTTTTTCCTTGGCTTAAATGGCATCATAACATTAAAGCAATCTTCCAAAACTTTAGCACCAATAAATCATAAACACATCAATCACTGTGCGCAGGCATTTCCCTGTATTTAGCTCACAATTTCTCAAAATTCCACAGGGAAAACCGTATAATATGAGAAACTTCACGTTTTCGCGGGAAAAGTTGAGACTCGGATTTTCCCGGCAAAATGCGCGGGAGAAAGGCTAATGCGGACAGCGATGCGGCAAGCATCGATCCGGGTGCGTTTAGACGGGCGAGTGGACTAGCGCTAGTAGTTAGGATAGTGTACTGTCCTAGCACCCCAAAATTTAAGGTGAAATGCGTAGGAGAAAAGCCAATGCAGACAGCAATGCGGTTGCATCGATCTGAGTGCAATTGGTTAGTCTAGCAGATAATAGCCGCCATTTTGGATCTAACAATTTGGATTGTCGTGATAGCCAAAAGATGTATCTGTTCTTCTTTTTCCGCCCTCTACTAAATTTTTCGAACACCTCCTACCTATCTGTCATGGTTTTGGAGATTTACGATTTTTATTAATTATGGCGGCCATCTTATTGTCCAGGGTGTGCTCTAACGTTTTTTGAGCACTTTCACGCCTGTCTAATTGTATTCATTTTAATCCGGTTTGAATAAAATACGGGGTGTGTTGACAATTTTGAAATCTTTTGCCGATTTTCACCGTTTTTGATTTCGTAACTTCACCTACATCAACTCGTACTCCCGGTTATGACTTTCAAGTCTTCCAGCCCCGAGGTTCTCGAAAACTGCACCTTAGTCTCAACAAACACCGTTAGGACAGTACCATTCTTTAAGAACTACCGCTCTAAAAGGCTATAATGACAAAATCTATCATGTAGACTGAATTATCAAAATTAACTTGCTCATAGGAATTGGAACGTAGCACATGTTGTAAGATAAAGATACGATGCTCTAAATGAATTGATTCACAACATGATCCAAACCGAATGAAGCGATTAAGTCGACTCCGAATCATTTCAGTAAAGTATAGGATAATTATTTATGAGTAGGTCGCTCTCAACAATATCATTCAAATAAAAACTGACTGAACCGGTCGAGCAAACTAGATCACTCAAGTCGACTGGTTCGTTTGAATGCAGCACGTGCTGTAAGTAAAATGATACGATGCGCTAAACGAAATAGTTAACACCAAAACCACAGCAAAACCAACTGAATCTGGCAAGTATAGTAGATCAGTCAACTGGATCATTTTTATGCAGCACGTGCTGTAAGTATAGATAGTAGGACGCGCCGACCGAAATAATTCAAACCAGAACTGACTAAACCGGTAAAGTGGACTAGATCATTCAAGTTGACTGTCCTGTTGGAACGCGGCATATGCTGTAAATATAGATAGAGGTAGGACGCGCCGACCGAAATAATTCAAACCAGAACCGACTAAACCGATAAAGTGGACTAGATCATTCAAGTTGACTGTCCTGTTGGAACGCGGCATATGCTGTAAATATAGATAGAGGTAGGACGCGCCGACCGAAATAATTCAAATCGATCCACTGTGGAAACGCACGTAAACGGTGGGACACTGTAACTCAAGGTCGTTTTATGGGTTAGTTGTTCTTTCCGATTATGAAAGTTAAGTATAATGAATTATGGCGAAACACCAGTCCAGCATGGAAGTAACAAAATGTAACAAACATAATAAATAAATTTCAAAAAACAAAGTCAAATAATAAAAATCCAGCAACCAAATAAATACGTACCTATATTTCTATAAAGTAGGTAGGTATTAAACTTTAATCGAAAACCGATCAAAGTGTACTTTATTTCAAAACTCGACGAAATTATACGACTTTGTTGGAATAATAGGCTCTGTGTTGGAAACAGCTTGGAAACTTGGAATCGATAATTATGTACGACCGTTGTATTATTAGCATAGCAGCCTGTTGGATCGAGAAATTTCTCTTTTAGCTTTTTAGCCATCTAGTATAAGTATCAATTAAGTTTTTGATCTCGAGATGGCAATCATGAAAGCGGGCATGGCAGAGTATGATTTGACACCGTATTCGCATAGTGAATAATTTATTCTTCAACATCCATGATCAAGATCCATGGAATACATTTGAATGTCATGTGAATCTACACAATGCAAGTCTAGTTACTACCGTTTCACAATTCACAACGTGTTATATACTTGAATAACACCATGGCCCTGATCCTGAGCGCAGGGGGATCCAGCACTTCCTGTCTATTACTGGTTACTGGCCCTAATTAGATAAACACTTTTGCACTTCATATTACACTTTATTCACTGTTCTTCCATGTTTTGAGATCCATTGAGACTTACAATGTCCAAATCATTTAATGTTATATGCAAAACAGAATGCATCTCACCATCGCCATTTATAATTTACTACCAGTTTACACTCATTTATACAGCGACATCTAATTACCACTTATGTCAACAAAGTATGCACATGCGTCTTGTACATTACTTAGCAATGGAGAAGAAACAGCGCAAGAAACTCGTACACTGCAACCTGCAACACTCCCTATTTTTTAAATTACGTAGACGGAGCGAGAAAGCTGATCCCAGCACTGGGCCGGAAAAATGCTAGGCAGACGTTAAAGAAGGATTGATTTGCTCCTAATAAGGATTTACCAACCTGTGTCTGCAGCTACATCAGTATAAAATTGACGTGTGACCTTATCTGGAATAATTACATACATTCATAAAATCACACCTTTATCCCTAATAGGGTAGGTAGAGCAAAAACGACCTAAATATAGGTTGTTCCGCCACGTCTGACAAGTTTCGAGGGCTAATACAGATGATGCGATTATGTATATTGCTATAGTGACGGGTTGTCAGCCCATCGCCTAAATTGCAATACACTGAAACCCTCGATTCCCTTAGCTGATTTTTATAGCATACACGGGAGGAGATGCAGCTGGCACATTCTATGTTTTTCTAACACTCCCAGTCCAGCATGGAAGTAAAGTAAGTAAGTAAGTATCTGGAATAATTAAATGGAATAATTGCGTACTTTTGTCTTTTCTCTCTTGTACCTTTTAAATATAGGTACCTACTTGAAAAGTTTCCAATCATTGTCGCCCTTCCAATTCCAGTTTCAGATTGTTTGTAGCGAAAACTTTGGACGGCACTTGAGGAGTATTAAATAACTTTAATTGATTTTAAATAAAACACGAATATAAGTAAGTCCCTCTCACCGGAGTCCGGCGCCAAACAGCTTGCTGTGTTCCGTTGGTGCGTAAGAGTGCCAGTGCCATAAATCAGGCATCTTCTGGGTGAGCTCGCTCCATCGTCGACTCTGCCACTGTCATCCCTCCGCGCTCATAAGTAATCTTTTTTTTTTGTATAGAGTTTTACGGCTCTGGAATCTAGTCCTTATGAGCCAGTCTTCTTTTCAATTTTATCTTTAATTTCTGTGATCGAAGTGTGGCCACGAGCAACCGTTCTATTCGTTCCAGTTTTGGCAACGTCCCAATGGGTAGGGTAAGTGAGAGAATTTTCGAACACATCCGGTTACGCTCCGGTTTCTTGCCAACAGATGTCGACCATTAATTTGATTTATTACCTTATTATGCGGATTAATAACGTATCCAACTTCTCTAATAACAAGCTACGCGGGTTCAAATCCTGTCGGTGGTTGAAATTTTTTATTTGTTATTTCTAATATTATTTAGAAATAATATTGCACTGTGAGTGCAAAAAATCTATAAAATAAAGTCATTGGGCGCTTTTCCACTAGACGGCACGTCAACGGCAACGGCGACGGCACGGTACCGTCGACGATATCGTAGGTGAGATAATGTATGAAAATCAATGAAATTATATGACACGCTTTTCCACTTGACGGTTACGTGGTCTCGCCGTGCCGTCGCCGTTGCCGTTGACGTGCCGTCTAGTGGAAAAGCGCCCATTGTCCCTCGCCGGGAATCCAACTCTAGACTCTGGCTCAGACCACAAGAGCATGGAGGCAGTCAGATGTAAAAGTCTAGTACAAAGATACTTCGACGATCACTCCGATCAAAAGAAAATTGGTTCAATAAAATAAAATTTCACAACGAATTGAGAACCTCCTCCTTTTTTTTTAGAAGTCGGTTAATAAGTCACTAAGCCTGCAGGGTGAGCTCGCTCCATCGTCGACTCTGTCTCTGTCTCTGTTTTGGTCTAAACTAGAATTACTAAGAGCAATCGCCTAGAGTTCTCAACTCTCACAATGTTTAATAAATTAAAATTCCACAATCGAAATGTTGGCATCGGACCAAATGCAAAGTGAGGCAATTTCCGACAACTTCCGTATCCGGTGCGGGTTCTTGCCTATAAATATTACTATACACACATTGTGGTACTAGGCCAACAAAGGTAGCGTAAATTTTGATTAGATATGAACACAATAATTATGATGTTAGTACGATCTAGTACTATAATAATTATATTCTGTGGTACGATACAAACACCGCATTAAACACGCACTTATAAAATCATAAAAGTTTATTGTTTAGAGCTGTTGCACACAATTTAGTCACTATTAATGCCAAATAACGCTAACTTATTTGGCAAACGTCCTTGCTTAACCAAAAACTACAAAACATAAAAGCAACAAGTGAAACTCCATTGCCAAGTTATTCAGCTAACATGAAAGATTAAACACTTTTGTACAGCTTATTATAAGAAAACGCTTCAGGCATTTTCACACTTGGCTCTTGTTAAATTAAATAAATGAAGCACGCCATTTTCGAATTGGGCGGGTTTCCATTAGACGGCACGTCCCCGGCAACGGTAACGACACGGTATATGAAAATCAATGAAATTATATAGCACGCTTTTCCACTTGAAGGCACAGCCACGTCAAGGTAACGTCACGGCAACGGCACGGCATGGATGCCCACCGGTATCGTTGCCGGCCTGTCAAACTGCATGTCTTTTGTATTCGTACGTAGCATGCGCGTGTATGCGTGCGCTCAAATTGGAACTAGGTGAATGATATCGTAGATGATATTACCATTCTAGGGGAAAAACAGAGTTATGGTATCGTGACGGTATATATATAGCCGTTGCCGTGCCGTTGCCGTACCGTGTAGTGGAAAAACAGCCATTTTCACACTTGGTTTCACCATTTTGTTAAATAAAATAAATGAGGCAATTCATTTTCGAATTCTCAGGGGAATTGTTACACGCTTTTAACTTAATTTATGTAATTCGTGAAGAAAACAAGGTGAACCCGAGCGTGTTAGAAAGTCATTGAGTTTGATAAATTATAATAAACATTTCTTTCATGCTAGACTGAAAGTGATGAAAACTTGTAATGAAATAATGTTGTTGTTGTTGTTGTTGATTTAACGGCCAAAATTGTTATTTCAACGGCCTGTCAAATCCACACTTATGTAATGAAGCTTTTAATCCTGAAATAGCATCGTAAATACTGTAAAATTAAGTCGAGTTTGACAAGTTATCAGTTCATCACAACACAATTTTATTGTGGCAAAAAAACAATCCTTTAATTTAATTAAAAAAAAAAACGCTTTCAAAGCGCTAGTAGAAATAAAAACTGAGAACTAAATGGCGCCACTGTTGAGTGTTCCTTTTTCCTGTGATTGGACAGTAATCTGTCAATATCAATATCAATATCAGTTTTGTGTCTTCTCATTGGTCTTTTTTGGAACACTCAACAGTGGCGCCATCTGCAATTAGCTTTGCGTTTTTATCCCCATTGTTTATAGACTCACAAAATATCCCAAATAAAAAAAAGTTTTTTTGACTCTATATGCTACAATTTTATACAGAAACAGCTTTGAAAAGATATTTTTTATACCGAAAAATTTAGTTACGGATTTCATAGAAACGTTGAACAGAATTTCTAATGCAACATGACATTTAAAATACATTATGCATTTTAATAAAATTCTTTGTTACAAAACCTGGCTTTCGTCCAAAAATTCAGTACATATTGCGCTTCGTGAATATCCTGCAATTTTTTTAAAACAGCTACTCATACTTTTATTACCAAGATTTAGAGTTTAAAATTCTATACTTCGTTGGAATTTTGAATAAAGTTTTCTTGGCATTGAAATATTACTATAAAGATAGTCCAGTAACATTATTTAGGGTTTTAAACTTGTCAGTTTAAGACATTATTCATTAATTTTCTTAGAATTCACTAGGGATTTACACATTTTAAACCAATTTTAATTTGTGTCTTTATTATAATTTTAAAAATATTTTAGGGTAAAGAAATTATTAATTTCAATTAATAATCTCAAAGACGTTTTGTAAGAATACGACTTAAATAAAATTACTGCCGTCCCTTTCTTATCTTTTAAAGATGGAGTTCTATAAGTCGTGTCATTTGCACTGCAGAATTTCTGTCATTTCGATCCGTCAAATTAATTTCCTGTAGTTTTAATAAAGTTGTACCAGTAGTGCAAATAATATAAACAGGACTTGACAAAATGAAATAGATACGTATGCAAATACAATTTCCTTATGGTAGGGGAAACACATATTTTAAATGCATATCCTGCAGTGTTATGACAATGTCGCCGCTCGACGTTGCAGCTTGATATAATATGCTATTCTAGGAATGTTTACTTAGGGGTAGACAGACGGGCTGATTTTTAACTGCTATCTGACTGCAAAGTTGCAGTTTAAATGAGATTGGTTTTATTGTATTTCAACGGTGCAGTCAAGTGCGATCGAATAACCACATCTTAATTGCAATGGAACTGTATGTCTTTGCTAAATAATAATGAGTTCTATTGCGGATGATACACTTTGAAATGTGTTCCGTGACATTCAAACTGCAGCAGAACTGCAATTTCGTGCTTTGGAGGGCACGTTAAGCCGCCGGTCCCGGTCTTTGTCTTTGATGGTGTCGTCGTTACACAAAATCATGTCATAGGCCTATTAGCTGTGTTACTAATAGGCGGTTTACAAAATCTGACACCAGGGTTCATAGGGTCGATTGTCGACTTGAAAAACCGATGAGAAGAAAAAAGAAGACTGCAATTTGCCAGTCGGTTTGCAGTTAAAATGTAGTTCGTCGATCTTGAGCCTTATTCGAGGAATGTTTTCTTAGCATACCTCGTTGACATTTTTAAGCAAGCGCTACCTACGTGGACTAGAAAAACATGAGGCGAAACCTCCTCCGTACTTTTATGCCTTTATTACATGAATTCTGTGAACAGGAAAATTAAAATACCTTCTTTAATGGCATGTACTTTTCATTTACATATTAAACTCAAAAAGCCATGTTTTACCCATAAAACTTATCAAACTACTTATTGCAAATAAATAAAAACAGGTCCTGAAATCAATGAAAAACTCCCTAATACCACAGTATATAGGTAATTCAATAGTCTGACGTTCTGCGCCAGACTCATATTATATTATACTGTGCTAATACCATTGAAGAAAAAATATAGGTACTACGTACAATCATTGCGGACCAACCGTCACACCAGTGTTACAGTTCAACTGATACTGAAGGTGTCGATGAAGATAAGATAAATACGTTATTTTAAATTTTTCAATATCATATCATTGTTGTTTTACCGTGTTTCACTCAACTTTTTACCATGTAATGTGAAAAAGGTTGTAGGTATTAGTTTAGTAGGTACAGACGTACAAGGATCTTTTGGCGCTTGGGTGACATTGACAGGAGCTTTTTTGGGCTCCGACACCATCTAAAGAGGCTCTATTTTGGCTCTATAGAGGATGTCGGATCTGTTTTGAAACAGACGCAAACTGATGGATGTGAAAAACCTGTAGCTTACTTCTCGAAAAAGCTAAACGAAGCCCAAAAAAAGCTCCTGTCAATGTCACTCAAGCGCAAAAAGATCCTTGTATGACTGTATGTGGATCAAGCGATGGTGACTTCCACATAATGTTCTTGGTGGATTTCATTCAATAAAACCGAAATCGAACACTTTTTCAATCAATTTCAGTCGAAGCGTAAAAACCATTCGGTCTTTCATTCGTTCGTTCATTCGTTCTTTTGGCGCGACATTAGCCTCTTAGCTGGAAACCTGAGGTTTTCAATTGAATTGGATTTGTGTGGTTTTCCGGTTTCCAACGAATCACATTAATCTTGTGAGCAAACTAAATAAAATCGTTGAACGAAATATGTGAACTGAAGAAATAAAATCCTACCATACTTCCGTTTTCGAAAAGAACATTTTTGAAAAGAACTGAGGCGATCTTTAGATCAAAAACTCTGACACCAATGTACCTATATCACTTTGAATATTTATAGAGTAATGTAAATGCTGTGTGAAGGTATATTATTAAAGTAGGCACCTTTGTAGCTTGAAGCTGAACTGGGATCTTTAATTTTATTGTTTAATTACCTATAAGACTTAAGCATCAGTTTTGTTTTGTTAATTATTGGTGACAAATACTCTACACTAATCTACTCTATTCTACCTTAATCTACTCCAGGCGCCCGCCGCGCTTATATAGTATATGATTCAACTCCATTTTGTTTTATTTTAATTAAAATTCTTCTCCCTTTGCCCCCAGAGGACAATGAAGAAGCGTGATATAGTGCTGGTGGTGATATTAAGCCTGGGCGCTGCGGCGGCCCTGGTGGCTGCTGCAGTCTACCTCTACATCAGGAGGAAGAGGAAGAAGAGGGAGTACGATGGAGACGATGGTGTCACAGTCAGGTAGGAAGCAGGGCCGGATTATCCGGGGCCCTTAGCACTGCAATTTTTAGGCCTCAGAATGTCATCAACATTTTGTCATCAACAATAAAGTAGCTCAGAATCAATACGTTATGCGAGTAAATCAAGCGCGGCGTAGCTCGAAAGTTAAATCAATACGTTATGCAAGCGAAGCGAGCACGACATTTAGCTAAATAAAGCTGAATCAATACGTTATGCAAGCGAAGCGAGCAATCAATACGTTATGAGAGAGAAGCGAGCGTGACATTTCACTGTTTTTAGAGGAGCCTTTTCCGTCGTAGGTTTTTGATTTTTATATTAGTTTTATTACCAATCACATTCCCTAATATATCTGAACAGTAAAACGCAATCTACACAGCGGCTTTTGATAGTAAACCTAAGAAGCCATAGTGCCAAATAGTTACCAACCGCAAAACTTAGTTATAAACGGCTTATTGTATCCCAACCACAAACTTAGCTTGGCTTAACAAAGTCTTTACTTAGTCTTGAATGTTACTTTATAAAGTAAGGCCCGTATTTATAATCAGCTCTCAAGAGTGACAGCGAGTTTGAGTTCGTATCAGAAATGTCATTCCAGTACAAAATTACCTGTCAAATCCGCACTCAATATTGCTCTCAGAAATCGCTTTATAAATACGAGTCTAAGATACGTTTGTGCCTTATCAGATTTATTATTTATCGATTTCGGGATACGGTTTATCCTTAAGAAGGCTATAGCATTATTTAGCTGGGTAAAGACGGATGGGAAAAGGATAGCCCGATAAAGCCAGGTGTTGTGACTAGAGCCTATTATTATTTTGGACGCTCTAAAACTTCGATATCGCGTTTCAATATGAGAAGGTTAGGAACAAAAGGGGACATGTAGGTTTTTTTTTTTTTTTGTCTTATCGTTTCAAAAGATTAAATTCTACCATTACCATTATTTACATCAATTTAGACAGCGACATCTATTTACAACTTATAGTCAACTATCATGACCACAACGGTCCTGAACAGGATTTGCCTAGATCCTAGATAAAGCTTTTACTGAAACTTCAAAGGAAATTTACCTCATAAAAAAAAGCTTCTTTGCATTGCACAGTAAGTTAGAAACAAACAGTTTAAAAGAAGTCTGCGCAGTAACTTGCAGTCTCCCATTAAGCAGACCGTTGAAGAGGTTGGTTCCACCGCGTTCCGAAAATTTCTTCCACCACCACGATCTTAATTTTATAAGACATTTTTTATTGCTGTTTGGCCTTTCAGGTTACCCTTTCAGGTTATTAGCCTGGGTTATTACCCTTTCAGGTTTTTGAATGAGGTCGTTCCATCATCGATTTCGGGATACGGTTTATCCTTAAATAACTCTATAGAATCAAAAGAATTTGTGATGGGCTAGCTACTTGTTGGTGATTGAGATAGAATCGATGATGGAACGACCTCATTCAAAAACCTGAAAGGGTAATAACCCAGGCTAATAACCTGAAAGGGTAACCTGAAAGGCCAAACAGCAATAAAAAATGTCTTATAAAATTAAGATCGTGGTGGTGGAAGAAATTTTCGGAACGCGGTGGAACCAACCTCTTCAACGGTCTGCTTAATGGGAGACTGCAAGTTACTGCGCAGACTTCTTTTAAACTGTTTGTTTCTAACTTACTGTGCAATGCAAAGAAGCTTTTTTTTATGAGGTAAATTTCCTTTGAAGTTTCAGTAAAAGCTTTATCTAGGATCTAGGCAAATCCTGTTCAGGACCGTTGTGGTCATGATAGTTGACTATAAGTTGTAAATAGATGTCGCTGTCTAAATTGATGTAAATAATGGTAATGGTAGAATTTAATCTTTTGAAACGATAAGACAAAAAAAAAAAAAAACCTACATGTCCCCTTTTGTTCCTAACCTTCTCATATTGAAACGCGATATCGAAGTTTTAGAGCGTCCAAAATAATAATAGGCTCTAGTCACAACACCTGGCTTTATCGGGCTATCCTTTTCCCATCCGTCTTTACCCAGCTAAATAATGCTATAGCCTTCTTAAGGATAAACCGTATCCCGAAATCGATAAATAATAAATCTGATAAGGCACAAACGTATCTTAGACTCGTATTTATAAAGCGATTTCTGAGAGCAATATTGAGTGCGGATTTGACAGGTAATTTTGTACTGGAATGACATTTCTGATACGAACTCAAACTCGCTGTCACTCTTGAGAGCTGATTATAAATACGGGCCTTACTTTATAAAGTAACATTCAAGACTAAGTAAAGACTTTGTTAAGCCAAGCTAAGTTTGTGGTTGGGATACAATAAGCCGTTTATAACTAAGTTTTGCGGTTGGTAACTATTTGGCACTATGGCTTCTTAGGTTTACTATCAAAAGCCGCTGTGTAGATTGCGTTTTACTGTTCAGATATATTAGGGAATGTGATTGGTAATAAAACTAATATAAAAATCAAAAACCTACGACGGAAAAGGCTCCTCTAAAAACAGTGAAATGTCACGCTCGCTTCTCTCTCATAACGTATTGATTGCTCGCTTCGCTTGCATAACGTATTGATTCAGCTTTATTTAGCTAAATGTCGTGCTCGCTTCGCTTGCATAACGTATTGATTTAACTTTCGAGCTACGCCGCGCTTGATTTACTCGCATAACGTATTGATTCTGAGCTACTTTATTGTTGATGACAAAATGTTGATGACATTCTGAGGCCTAAAAATTGCAGTGCTAAGGGCCCCGGATAATCCGGCCCTGCTTCCTACCTGACTGTGACACCATCGTCTCCATCGTACTCCCTCTTCTTCCTCTTCCTCCTGATGTAGAGGTAGACTGCAGCAGCCACCAGGGCCGCCGCAGCGCCCAGGCTTAATATCACCACCAGCACTATATCACGCTTCTTCATTGTCCTCTGGGGGCAAAGGGAGAAGAATTTTAATTAAAATAAAACAAAATGGAGTTGAATCATATACTATATAAGCGCGGCGGGCGCCTGGAGTAGATTAAGGTAGAATAGAGTAGATTAGTGTAGAGTATTTGTCACCAATAATTAACAAAACAAAACTGATGCTTAAGTCTTATAGGTAATTAAACAATAAAATTAAAGATCCCAGTTCAGCTTCAAGCTACAAAGGTGCCTACTTTAATAATATACCTTCACACAGCATTTACATTACTCTATAAATATTCAAAGTGATATAGGTACATTGGTGTCAGAGTTTTTGATCTAAAGATCGCCTCAGTTCTTTTCAAAAATGTTCTTTTCGAAAACGGAAGTATGGTAGGATTTTATTTCTTCAGTTCACATATTTCGTTCAACGATTTTATTTAGTTTGCTCACAAGATTAATGTGATTCGTTGGAAACCGGAAAACCACACAAATCCAATTCAATTGAAAACCTCAGGTTTCCAGCTAAGAGGCTAATGTCGCGCCAAAAGAACGAATGAACGAACGAATGAAAGACCGAATGGTTTTTACGCTTCGACTGAAATTGATTGAAAAAGTGTTCGATTTCGGTTTTATTGAATGAAATCCACCAAGAACATTATGTGGAAGTCACCATCGCTTGATCCACATACAGTCATACAAGGATCTTTTTGCGCTTGAGTGACATTGACAGGAGCTTTTTTTGGGCTTCGTTTAGCTTTTTCGAGAAGTAAGCTACAGGTTTTTCACATCCATCAGTTTGCGTCTGTTTCAAAACAGATCCGACATCCTCTATAGAGCCAAAATAGAGCCTCTTTAGATGGTGTCGGAGCCCAAAAAAGCTCCTGTCAATGTCACCCAAGCGCCAAAAGATCCTTGTACGTCTGTACCTACTAAACTAATACCTACAACCTTTTTCACATTACATGGTAAAAAGTTGAGTGAAACACGGTAAAACAACAATGATATGATATTGAAAAATTTAAAATAACGTATTTATCTTATCTTCATCGACACCTTCAGTATCAGTTGAACTGTAACACTGGTGTGACGGTTGGTCCGCAATGATTGTACGTAGTACCTATATTTTTTCTTCAAT
>JARACY010005175.1:0-22988 GCA_029255725.1 Scrobipalpa atriplicella | reverse complement strand
GGTCATATTAGGTAAACAGCTTGGTTCTTTAATCAAAATAACGAGCGTTAACGATACGACTTAAGGTTGCTTCGCAAAAGCCGCAGAAACAAGCCGTCGTCCGCACGAAACTCAACCCTAACCTAACTCCATGCGCTAAGTAACCTTAAGCCGCGTGCGGCCCCGACGGCACTATGTGTAGCAGGCTTAAGTGACTTTCGAAATTGGAATCCTTGGCCGACGCATGCGCATGTGCAGTGGCATTCGGCCCAAGGGGCAATGACCGGACACTTTACCTCTCTTTTAAAAATAAAAGATTTCGACAATTATTTCTGGGAAATAAATCTTGTATCTAAAGTTTTATCTACCTTTTATGGACATAAGGAAGTTTAAAAAAAGTAAAATACTTTTGGCGTATGGTTTAAAACAATGAAAATGGTAGTTTTTAAAGCGGAAGAGATTATACTACTGATAATACAGTCCAATTAGCCTATAGAACTTAGGTAGAATGTTGTAAAAAAAACACTATTACTCAGACCAATCCAAATGGAAATTATTGGAGAAAACTATTAACAAATATCTAACACAACTTAGGCCCGCATTTATAATTACCTCTTACGAGTGGCATGCAGCTCTCGAGTTTGAGTCGAGTTCGTATCAGAAATGCCATTTCAGTACAAAACGGCCTGTCAATTCCATGCTTAATATTGCGCTCAATCTTGAGATCGCTTTATAAATACGAGCCTTTAATCTCTTCATAATGTTACTTGTGAAGAGATTAAGCTTATTTTATTACTTAGGTATATAGGTCATGTGACTAACTGCTATTAGGTCGCCTGACAATAGAAGGGTTTAAAAATATTAGCAACAATTATTATCAGCTCCATAGTAACAACACTAACTATTTAACTCAACTACATATAACAATGAAGTTAATTAAAAAGGATAATGGTGGCGATTCTGTTGTAGACACAACTTAACTTATTTTAGTTTGGTCCTGTCACTTTCTAAAATAAAAATAAAATAGAGATGGAAATACTTTTGCGACTTTGCGTACTGTCTAAAAACTAAATCTGTACCTACCTCTACGTCTCAATTGCATCCGTGCAGAATCAGGGCGGATTGCTAGTTTTTTTTAAAATAACATAGAATGCGCAGTACGATTATTCTGCAGTTTTCCCTTAGAACGTCTCATAAAGCAATTACGCACCGTTCTAAGGATGTAATTGGTAATGGTATCTCGTAGCACGAGGATGGTTATGGTCAAATCACCTGTGCATAAAGAGAATTGTTTTACAATTTTTATTTTCTTGGCTGTTTTTCCACTAGACGGCACGGCACGGTAACGGCACGGCAAAAGCACGATAGCGATATCGTCATGATACTGTGGCTCTATTTTTTCACTAAAACGGTAATTTCGTCGACTATATCGTCCACCTAGTTTCATAATCTAAGCGCACTGCTGCGTCGAATACAAAACACAGTGTAGTTTGGCAGGCCGGCGACGATACCGGTGGGAATCAATGCCGTGCCGTTGCCGTGACGTTGTCGTGCCGGCAAGTGGAAAAGCGTGCCATATAATTTAAATCATTCTCATACATTATCTCTTCCACCATATCGTCGACGATACCGTGCCGTTGCCGTTGCCGTGGACGTGCCATCTAGTGGAAAAACGCCCATTTTCGGTGACGACGGCCAATCTCTCAAAGTTCAACCATCTGCGCAATCTGTGCAATTTTACTCGTGGAGTACCAACTTTATCTGTAAAATTGATTAGTTTCACATCTAATTGATTTTCATATTTTCAATTTTTTATGTGTAGGTATCGTAATACAAGGACAAGTGGTTTTTTCCCCGTGTGGTGCCGTGCCGGGTTAGAATAGCATCACCCCATAATTTCCTGTGGGTGTCGTAAAAGGCGACTAAGGGATAAATCCAGGGAATGGGCAGCAGCGTTCCCTGTGAATGGAAAACTTCTACTGCGCTCACCAACCCGCCTGCCAAGCGTGGTAAGTATGGCATATACCCCCTAATTGTGGGGAGGCCCATGTCCAGCAGTGGACTGTTGTGGCTGATGATGATGATACAAGTTTTTTTAATTTTATACACAAAAGATTTTATATTATTAGTCGCAATAGAATTCTAACCTTCAACAACTAGATATTTTTTCATTCTCGTTCTTGTCACTCGTTAGTCCTATCTTACATAATTAAATTAATGTGACTACAATGCCAGCGGATAAAGTGTTAAAGACAAAGGTGAGAGAGTATCATAATTGTTTGTCAAGTTATGCAGTTATTATTGTTTTTTCTATGCTGGACTGAAAGTGATAAAAACAACATAGAATATACTAGCAGCCAGCAGCTTATCCCGTAAAAGCCTTGAGGGTTTTTGCTAATAAAGATTATACTAGTCTTTGGTCACCGCTTTGGTTTTAGTGTTTTATTATTTAGACGACAATCCGTCAAGAGAAACTAAAATTAAATTACAATAAAACACACACAAAATTATAATGAACGTTCGGAAATGGAACCCGGTTAACTTCGAGTAGAAACCAATCGGGAATAAGGAAATTAAGAACCAAGGAAGTAGGAACTTTACCGGAAGCGGAAGCTAGGGGATTGGGAACCAAGTAGTTCCATTTGTAAAATGGCGTAACTGACAAAGTCTTAAAGCATTCTCATTTGAAATCAGCCATCTGCGCAGGACTTGTTTTTAGTGTCGAGAGCCCAGGGCAATCATTAATAATTCATTATTTCACCTAATGCGTAAATAATTGATCATGGTGTTTATTTATTTTGCACTACTCATAAATACCGTATAGATTCCGCAAAAATATAAATACAACGGTGATGTCAAAGTAAATTCATTTTGGAGATCATTGTTTTGAACTCAATTAATCAAGCAACTTCTGCTAAATATTTTGTTAATAGTACCTACCAACCAGTACTCAGTCATACATACTTAGGCCCGTATTTATAAACAGCTCTCAAGTGTGACAGCCAGTTCGAGTCAGTATCAGAAATGTCATTTCAGTACAAAACGACCTGTCAAATCCATACTTAATATGGATCACAATCTTGAGATCGCTTTATAATACGAGCCTTAGTGAACAATATTTGCTAACATCATAACTAAGGAGTAAATGGAACAAATTCTTTATTTTAAAATTTACAAGTAAATTGATTTGAAAAGGTTCTAAATAAGTTAACACTTAATATGAAAATAACGTGTAGGTTCCGAATAGAAACCCATCCACTTCGTTCCCACTAGTTCCCTAGGGCCAAGATCTGTGCTTAGGGCAGTTCCACAAGACTAAGAAAACTACTTATACAGAACGAAAGTTTCATACAACCATGATGAGATATCCCATATAGGGATATAAACAGTTTTTTTAATTATTTTTAGTCATCGATAAACCACTTTGATAATAACACTTTAATAGACTTTTAACATAGTTTTTGTAAAGGCTACCACGGAAGACTTAACGTGAAACACTGGTAACATCTTAACGTCTTTATTGACAGACAATCGCCTGATTTAACCTGCATTGTATTAACCAAACTAAGAAATATCTTACAATGTGATGAATTGTGAAGATCGACTGGTAGCCTATCACAGACATCACCCGAATTCCAAAATATTGAAAGGAGAGGGTGAAAAATGTATGGAGCCGCGAAAATAATTTTCAGTGACAGATGAAAATGGTTTTCGCGGTTTAGTAACTATTTTAATAACCTTGTAAGAAAGAGAAGACAAGAGTAGCCTCAGCTAGGCTTTCTATAGACTTGCTAAGTGTATTAACACATTAAAAACAATAATAATATCTCCTAAATGGATGGCGCTAAAATCCCACAACTGGACGTAAGTCTAGTATCTATTTTTTTTCTATGTAGTGGTTAGATTTTTATGTGAATAATAGCCCAAAAAAATCCATCTGCTTTGGTTCAAGTGATTAAAAAATACGGCTTCAGTTGTATCTGTACGGTTTCCTATTCTTGTGACTCTTCGAAGGAATGCTAAATGGAAAAGTTAGTTCGGAACCTTCGTCGCCCGATTGACCCGTTTGAGTTTGGAATTCGGAGATCTCAAATTAGTTTTGTTTTATAATTTCTGGCTTTCAAAAACCTTGGAGTGAAGGAAGAGATAATGGTGTCGATTCTGTTGGAGTCACACCATATTTTACTTTTAAATGTCTGTATTGTATGTAAATTTTATAAATTGACAGAACTAAACTTAAATAAGTTAAGTTGTATTTGCAATAGAATCGCCACCAATGGCTTGACGATATTTTGACTAAACGTATTTAATATTTCCATAAAAACAGGATTATTAAATAAATAATTAGTCCAATCCATCATATTCATATTTGGAAAATATAATACCTTCCGGTAATTTTGGAACTTGAAATAAGTTACAATTGAAATGATTATTTAGCCTCAATGCTATAATTGAGTATGCTCATTTCATGCTTCAGTTTTTTTTCAGCAAAACACACTCAAGTACAAAACATAATTCCACAGGTTTCTGTTCTGGTATGCACTGCCAGTGTTTTGTACTGTATTCGCGTAGACACATGCTACGAAGTGACGTAACGTAGCTAAATGCTACACAAGAACTTTCTACTGCGAAAAAAGTTTACGCTTATAGACACGCGCTTTTGTGTGCGTATCGCACCGAGCCTACGCACACTAAGGTAAATGTGCGTGTAGGTACATTTACACACACAAGTGTGGCCGAGCGGCAGTCGTCGTGAGATAATAACGTCTCTACTTGCGTATACGCATGGTGCTACGATGTGACTTAGCCAATACTACGTATACTGAAGGCCAATCTTCTTGAAGAAATTAAAGTAATATTGCTAATTTCAGACTGCGTCATTCTGCGTCAAATTAATCAAACGAACTATGACAAACGAACGCACATCGACTACGATGACATTATTTAGCCACATTTTTTCTAAAATAAGAAAATCAGAACTTCAGGCTCGCAATGTCCATTACCCGAAGTCCACTCACAATGTCAAATTACCCGAAGTCCCCTCTGGGAATATAAGTCTATTTCCCGGAAAGTCCATTCCCTGAATATCCATTTCTCTGAACGTCCATTTCCTTGAACGTCCATTTCCTTGAACGTCTATTTCCCGGAAAGTAACATCAAAAGCTCACTTTTTTGTTGCAGGATGGCGTTATGCAGTTGGTTGGCAAACGCAATATTGCTAACATCATGTAGTTTCGTCTTCGCTCGGTATACTCCTCCCAGTGATATCGGTATGCCAGCAGGACTTCTACCAGACTGTAAGTATGATCATCATCAGCCACAACACTTTTCCCCCACGCTGTGCGCGCGCCAACCCCAAGTGAAGGAAACCGCTGTACGCGCATCTCGCTCGCACGCACTACAAAATGTCGCTTGACAGGACGCAATCGGCGCACGAGTCGGACCCGAACTCGTCCGAAGAACGTAAGTCAGCGCGACGGGCCCGCCGTACAAAACGCTCTCGCGAAGACGTAAACAACGATGCCATGGAAACTTGTATGATCGAATTTAGGTCGATGCTGCGTGAACAAAGTGAGAAGTTTGATTCCCTTCTAACAAAAAACTGCATCGATCTCAAATCGGAACTGACTACAATCAACTCTTCCATCACCGGAATACACGCAGAACTTAATTCGGTCCGCCATCAGTACGAGCAAGTTGAGCAGTCACTATCAAGCATCAAAACAAACCAAGACCGCCTGACTACAGACTTCAAGGATCTAACTACCAGCGTTGAATTTGTCTCTGCGCAGCAAAACGACTTCGAAGCTAGGCTAAAGAAAATAGAAACTGCTGCGACTACTCCCGAAAAAGTGGAGTGTGAGTTGTCATCACTTCGCACCCAGGTCGGAGATCTCAAATACGCACTCCAACAACAACAACAGTGGGAACGAATTCTCAACTTAGAGATATCCGGTATACCGGAAATGCCCAACGAACACCTCCCGGACCTCGTCGTAAAGATAGCTAAGTACGCGAATGTGCATCTTTCTCCCGACGACATCGGCCACGTAACACGGGTTCAACCCCGCACCAAACAACCTGGTCGCCCCAAATCCATAGTGGTAAAACTGAAAAAACGCTCACACAAAGATAACATAATTGCTGGTTTACGAAAAAAGACACCCACTACCCTAGACATTGGTATGTCCGGCGAGTCGAAGCGTTTTTATGTGAGCGAGCATATGACGGTGGACAACAAAATTTTGTACAAAAAATGTCGTGCAGCAGCGAAGGAAAAAGGCTACGAATTTACGTGGATAAAAAACTGTCGCATTTTCGTAAGAAAAAACGACACATCTCCGCACATTCTCATAAGACACGAATTGGACCTAAACAAAATTCGCTGACATTTTTCTTATCAGTTCTAGTGCATTCTTTAAACAATAATTACAAAAAACCTATTATCGCATCACGTTTTCCTCACTCTCATAAACTCAATTGTTACTTTACTCTGTGTGGTTTACTCATAACAATAGTGGTTAACATATATTTACATACTTTTATTCAATTTCAACTTTGGATTTGCATGATGCACTGCCGACCGGTAGGTACATTGAAAGGATTAGCTAATTACCTCCCTACATTCGCTCAGTTTAACTATATATTGATTACTGCAGTTTTACTTTCATTCTATATCGATTGCCATTACCTGTGTTCTGTTAGCTATAGAAATGGCTACGTCTAATATTAACATTTTTTACCAAAATGTCCGCGGGCTACGTACAAAAACACATGAATGCTATAATAATATGTTGTCGAACAATTATGATGTAATAATCTTGGTTGAAACATGGTTGTGTGACGGGATATTTGATCGAGAATTTTGCGATGACCGCTATGACGTATTTAGATGTGATCGAGACTTGTTAGCCACCGGTAAGTGTATCGGCGGCGGTGTACTTATCTGTGTCCGTCGCGAGCTCCGCGCCTGTTGTTACAATATACCGGTTCCATACACACCCACAGAAATACTTTGGATCACAATTCCGGCTGTTACATTAAACAATGAATCTGACCTAAATATTATTGCATCATATGTTCGTGGAGAATCACCCGCCCAATTATGCGACATATCACATTTATTAAATATAATTAAATACCGTTTCTCTGATACTGCATCGCGTAAATTAGATAACAATAAGTATTTAATTATTGGCGATTACAATCTCCCGTTCGTAACATGGGATGATACGGTTCCCACGGTGAACTCGAGCAGTTCTTCAGCCGCTCTTCGAGACTTAGTGAGTACCATGCTTGAATCGTTATCTTTATATGGTTTCACTCAACATAACTCATTCAAAAACAGTAGCGGGAATATCTTAGACTTAGTGTTCACTAATTTCGAAATAGAACTAAAAATATGTGATTTTCCTCTAGTGGTAAAAGACAAGCATCACCCGCCTTTATGCATCGATGCCTCCGATATTTCTCTCCCACCTTTTTCAAACGCTAACATTACCAAATATCAGTATAGCCAGGGTGATTACAACAGCATTAATAAATACCTAAGTTCTATAGACTGGATATCAGAATTTTCTCCTAAAAATATTGATGAGGCTCTTGACTTTTTTTACCAAATGCTTTATTTATGCATACAGTTACACGTACCTGTAAAAAAAGTAAATAATTCTAAGCGTTGCTATCCTGCCTGGTATTCAAGAAGTCTTATAAGGATAATACGTGAAAAGGACAAAGCTCACAAATTATGGAAACGGTATGATAATCTAAATGATAGAGATGAGTTTAGGCTACTAAGGGAACGTTACCATCGTGTCCACACTGCAAATTATCACCAATTTCTATTTAAATGTCAGCAATCATTAGCTAAAGACGCCAAAAAATTCTGGTCGTTTGCTAAATCTAGAAGGGGAGGTAGCACCTATCCAAGCGAATTTATATTTAACAATGTTCCTTTGCGAAATGGTGCTGACATTGCTGATGGCTTTAATAGTTTTTTTCATAGCATGTTTTCACAGCCCGCGACTGACTATTCTTCTAGCCATACAAGCGACTTACCAAGTCCTCAAAATACTACAAATAATACAATAAGTACTATTATGGTCACAAAAGAAACTGTATTATCTCTGCTTAAAAAATTAGATCCCAACAAAGGAGCTGGCACTGATGACATACCTCCAATGTTTATTCTCGGATGTAGTGAATCCCTTGCCTTACCTCTGTCTATTCTGTTCAATAAATCTTTTTGCGAAGGTGTATTCCCTACAAAGTGGAAAGAAGCTCGTATTGTCCCCGTTCATAAGAAAGGAATCAAAAAGAAAATAGAAAATTACAGACCTATTTCAATTTTAAACGTGTTCAGTAAGCTATGTGAAAAGATTGTTTACAATGAAATTTATTCCATCCTAGCAGGTTGTATACCTCTAGAACAGCACGGGTTTCTCAAGCGTCGATCAATCGTAACTAATCTGACACTGTTCACTAAATTTGTACGTGAAAGCATGGAACATGGACAACAGGTTGACGTGGTCTATACTGATTTCGAAAAAGCCTTCGATCGTGTGGACCACGTCATCCTCTTGTCCAAATTAAATAAATTGGGAATCCATGGGGATCTCCTTCGTTGGGTCAAATCATACCTTACTAACAGGACACAGGTAGTAGTCATTGGAGGTTATAAATCTAACCTTGTCCACGTGCCCTCAGGAGTTCCCCAGGGATCCCATTTAGGACCCCTTTTTTATAACGCTTTTCTGTATGACGTGTACACCTGTCTTAACCACTGCAAATTTTTAATGTACGCCGACGACACGAAAATATTTACTCCCATTAAATCGCATCAAGACGCTGTTAATTTGCAACTAGACCTTGACAATCTTACTAATTATTATCATTGTAATCGCATCTCAGCTAACGCGAGTAAATGTCAAGTTATATCCTACACACGTAGCCATCGGCCTAAAATAAATCAGTACTTTATTAATGGAATTCCGGTTTCGCGTATAGAAACAGTCCGCGATCTTGGTGTACAACTTGACAGTAAATTCACATTTAACGAACATGTAAATTTAATAACTGGAAAGGCACTAAAATCACTAGGCTTTGTTATGAGAATTTGCTCACCATTTCGTAATCGTGAATGCATAAAAAATATTTACTTCGCCTATGTACGCAGTATCCTTGAATTTGGATCAAGCTTATGGTCACCTTATTACAATAAATACTCAGATCAAATTGAAGGAATACAGAGAAAATTCTTGAAATTTCTTAACTACAGAACATTTACATCTACTAGTAATTATGATCAAAACTGCATAACACATAACCTAATGTCGCTTAAAAACAGAAGGACATTGTTGGATATGATGTTCCTTTACGACATTCTGAACTCACAGATAGACTGCCCGGACTTGGTAAATAGTTTAGGATACTGCACGCCTACTCGGCGAACACGCCATACGAGTCTGTTATACGTTCCTGTACACCGTACCAATTATGGTGCGAGTGATACTATTACTCGCATCGCTAAAACGTACAACAATTCATTTAGTAATCTCGACCCTTTCAACTGCACAAACAAACAATCCTTTAGAAATCTTGTCAAAAGATCTCTTCTTTCTAATCCTGATTTAGCGACCGGGGTTGCGGACCAAGTTCCCAATCCCGTTCGATCCCAAGACTAGTCGTAGTCGTAGGGCTAAAGTAGCGATTACATTGCCCGGCCGATCGGGCCCGACTTGATATATATTGCTGCTTAGCTTCAGTAGTTTTTCAAGTAAGACTCGTGCACAAGCAATGTAATGACGGGACGGGCCCGGTCGGCGGGGAGGTGTAATCGCTGCTTATACTAGAAATTAGTTTTAAGCTTAACATAGCATTGTTCTGTCTCAGCTGTGCGACATTACATCAGCATTCGCAGTCATTCTTTTCTATGATCCTAATTAGGTGACCGGGATTGGGGATTATTCTCCCAGTCCCGTTCGATCCCAAGATTCGTCGTAGGGCTTAATTAGAATTTAAAATTAAATTAATTAATTAATAACCTACAAATGCTCAATCCCAACCGGCCTTCAGTGCATTATGTTTATGTATAGTTATAATAGTCATACTTACCACTTAAAATTTACTGCGTTATTCTTACTTTATTGGTAGTTAGACCACACAGACGATGTATTTAATACATTGCTATTAGTATTAGTTTAATAACCACTCACTATTATATTGCCTTCTGTCATAAGTATATCTTAAATAATTAAGATAATTTTCTTTATGTAAGATAGTTAACTTTAATAAATTACTCTGCCCTTGGTCACTCTGGGGTAATCTGTTATTTGCTCCACAAATTTAGTCTTAAGTGCCATGTAACTATAGTTTAAAATGAGCTGTTGATTACCTTAATAAAAATAAAAATAAAAAATAAAACAGTCCACTGCTGGACATGGGCCTCCCCAAATTTGGGTGTATATGCCATACTCACCACGCTTGGCAGGCGGGTTGGTGAGCGCAGTACAAGTTTTCCATTCACAGAAAACGGTACTGCCCATTCCCTGGATTTATCCTGTAGTCGCCTTCTACGACACCCACAGGAAGATATGGGGTGATGCTATTCTAACCCGGCACCACACGGGGTAAGTATGGTGTACCTACCTATTATTGTATTTTTATCTTTATTGTATATTATATAGTGGGTTGTGAGGAGATCGACCTGATAAAACCTGGTATCAGAGCTAAATCGCCTAATAGCACAGCTAAATTAGGCCCCTGACATGGTTTATGTAACGACCACTATCGAAAACAGCGGCGACGTCTTAACTTACCCTCCGAAGTATTTTTCTTCCAGTCAATCAGGTGATTCAGCCTGCATTGTCCTAGCCTAACTGGAAAAAATCTCACAAAGTGATAAATTGACAAATACCAACATTGTGTTACCTTCCAGGGAATCTAACCCAAGACCTCCAGATCAAGAGCCTAAGGCTCAAAAAACTAGACAACAGCGGAAATTTATTTAAGTATATAGTATAGGTATATCCAAGTATAAAATTATACTAAGTCCACAATTAGCACGCTAGTGGAATTTATAACGCGTCTTATTATGACAATTAAGTGAGCAACTATTACGTGTACTGCCTGTTTACATTGACTTTAAGGCTTTTGAGGACTTACTTCCTTGTAACCCGTTAAAAATATTATTTCTATAATTTTGGATGTGGTTGTACTTGGAACATCTAAATGCCTTCATGTAAGCGAATCAAATCGGCCGGTTACAGCATATCTGCGTCCACCACATTCTCCTTCCTAGCCTTTTCCCCGTATCTCTCGGGGTCGGCTACCTAATCTAGGGGATTGAACGAGGGTACTGGTTTTTACACAAAGCGACTGCCATCTGACCTCCGCAACCCAGAAGGGAAACCAGATCGACCCAATCCTAGATTAGGTTACACAACCTTTGAATTTCTTCGAAGGTGTGTGCAGGTTTCCTCACGATGTTTTCCTTCACCGTATAAAAGCGCCGAATAAACGTACGTATGAAATTCGAAATCCGAAAAACACATTGGTACGTGGTAGGATTCGAACCACGACCTCCTGCACAGAAGGCCGCGGCCCTATCTACTACACCATTCGGGCTAATGCATCCACCACACCCTAATACAAAATAAAACTTTGAATGGTCAGTTCTATTCGATTACAAAAAAAAGTTTTATTGATTTTTGCACACACTAAGCAAACAACTAAACAAAACAACGTATGGTAGAGTAACCATGGAGCGAGCTCACTCTATAAGCACAGTAGGTATAATATATAATATATGAGTCTGACGTACGTCATTAGCCAGAACGTCGAATTATTGTTGTTGTTTTTAAATTCATCCTTAACGGATAGGCAACGGTACTAAGCCATACAGCCTAATCTTTTATTTTCTCATTCTGAGATGATTTTATTTAATAAGGCATTAAGCCAAGTCTGTAATCTTTTCTTACTTTGCTATAAGTCTCAAAGGCACTGATATTCTGAGACAACAAGGTAAGTCTTGTCGTATAAATAGCCCCTGCGTCGTATAATAAAAGAAGTCACATTAGTATATCTATGTTAATATTTTGGTGCTAAACTGCCGGTAACGCTGGTAACCTAATATTTGCAATCAGCTGACTCAAATCAAACATAGCTTAAGGTAGATACCGTAATCCTGCGACTTGTAAATAATTTCTAAATATACCTAAGCCGCCGGCAGACGGCGGCTATACAAATAAAGCGAAGTGTGGGTTTCGAGTCGATCGACCCGATGAACCCTGATGTCAGAGTTTTTTAAGGATCACCATCAACAACCGGGACCGACGGCGTGCCCTCCGAAACACGGATACTTTTTTCTTTTTAACCAAACTGGGGGAATTCTAACAAAATAATAAATTAACAAATATCAACTTGAGTGTTCACAACAACCCCCGGGAATCAAACCCAGGACCTTCGAATCGGACCACAAGACCACGAAAGCGACTTATATCAGCAACTTACAGTGATAAAAATACTTCATTACACATAAGAAATATTCATACAAAACAACAAGAGACAAGTACAACATAGGCAACAGGTTTGGTTTTCATGAGAAAATAAAAACATTGTAGAAATGTTGAATCTAGCTTATCCTAAATCGTAGATGTCTGTCTGCACAAACTTAAACTTGACCTAACCTAACTCAGAACTAGTTTTGTGTCTTGATAGGCAAACTTGTTTCGCTTCTGTATGTATTGAGTCAGCTGATTAAATTACAGCTACACATTATAAGTAACTACCGTTTTTTTTTTAAAACACATTCTAGCTCAGATACAAAGAAAGTTATTATTATAAAAGAGCCTAAAAAGAAATAAGTATTATTTCGAAATCTAAAAATTTATTGTGGATCATAGATCTGATAGAGTCTAAACGGTCTCCTGATTCCTGACCATACTTAGCCGATGAAGATTGCTTAGGACCTACATAAATGAGTACGGATTTTTAGCTGTACTAAAATAATCATAAAGAGCAGAGACATAGTCATAGAAATCTAGTCACACCATGTTCTGGTTTAGATAACATGTCAATGCCAACAACTTACTGACCGTCAGACAAGCATTCTGCATAATATGTAATTACTTAATAGACATACCTAATCAATGTGGTCATGGATCACACCTGAGGCCTACAAGGCGTCTTGAGGCCTCTGTGGGTCGTGACCCTGAGGTCGCAGTTTTATATTTTATTAATTAGTGTTTTTAACACAACAATAACAAACAATATAATGTACCTAATTATGTTTCCGTGGTATGCTTCTTGGACTCCCAAATCGATGTTATTGTTTCAACTCCAACGGGAGAACACAAAGTCTATGGTTTGCTGGTAGGTAGGGATTGCCCCACGGCATTAGGCCTGCCTTATATCTAAATAAATAAGAATAATCGAATTTTGATTATCAAATTATCACTGTGAGACTCTTCCTGAGTTGGTTAGGACAATGCAGACTTAATTACCTGGTTCTGTCAATTATTTGAAATGATTCCGTGCTGCGGAATTCACGTTAACCCGTTAGACCCGATCACTGTCTTTGGTAGTGATAGTGATCGGTACACAAACCATTTCAGAGGTCTATTAGCTGATACCAGGGTTCATCGGGTCATTCCTCGAAAACATAGGTACTCGATGGATAAGAAGATATCAGACTTGCTTATTCTAATTGTATTTAAATTAATGTTTCCTTGTCCTCCAGGTCCGGGAGTAATCAAGAACGCTTCGATCAAAGACTCTTCAATGCCACGTCTGGAGCTCATGCTGGTGCGATTAGACGCAGCAGGAAATGTGGTGACCAGGAACATGCCCATCATGACGGCGCACAAAGTCCTTGCCAAGGAGAAGATTGGTGAGTCTTCTTCTTTCCTTTCTTCCTCATTTTCTGCCTTCTTTCCTACCTTATTTCCTTCCTCTTATCCTTCCTCCTTCTTGCCTTCTTTTCTTTCTTTATCTCCCATTCCTTAATTAGTCTTTTACTTTACGTCCGACCTTTTTAATTAAGTCAGTTGTACTGTCTTATCAGAGTTAGAAAGAAAAACAGTGTACTTGTGTGCTTCGCAGATACTAGGACACTAAAAATAAGACCTTTGCAGATGATTGATTTTCTGCCTGTAGTACTATTTTTGTATCATCAGTATCACACACAACCCATTCATTTATTTGTAACAAGTCAAAGAGTTCTGATGGATGATTGAACAATATTCAGATTAACCCGATCGGCTTACTGAGAATTACTTATTTTTCGTTTTAAAATTAAGCCCGTCGGCTTGTCGACGGTGGTGTTGAACAAATTGACAGAGATCGAATGGTTGGACTGATGAAGTGAGTGATGGAACCCTTTGAAATCCTTTCTGGGGTCTGGATATAAATATACGCCAACTCAATTTTCAGTAGCAATTATTCTAATCAAAACCACCACGTGAATATATGACAGACATTTTCCTAAATGCAAAAGTTTGAAAATTTGAATGTTTGTTACTCAATCAAGCTTCAACCACTGGACGGATTGGAATGAAACTTGGCACACATATAGGTTAGATCCTGGAATAGGATATACAGGTAATTTTTTACTGCATGAAAACTTTTATTTTCACTGGTAAACTCATTTAATGCCGGTGAAACCGTAGGGCAAAAAGCTAGTTAGAAATAAAGAGACAACATCATAACATGTAACAGCTGTATTTTCCTTCACCGTGAAAGCGCCGAATAAACGTACACATGAAATTCAGAAACCGAAAAACACATTGGTACGTGGTGGTGGTGGGGTTCGCACCATGACTTCCTGTGTAGGAGGCTGTGGCCCTAGCCATTATATCGGCCTTCAAAATTAGCAATATTCACTCAATTAACTATGTTAGACGAAACAAAACTGCCCCTTTGATGTTTCAAACTGTTACTGTTTTTATAAAATATTTGGCTACGTAACCCTGAAAATGCCAGCAATAAAAAGTAATTACAACCCTTCGGATGTCAAAGGCTGACTGAGAGCTGAAAGACCTGCAAAAGCCAATAGTTAAAATGTCAGCGGACGAACCGCGATGCGAATTCCACATGAACGCACACAGTAGAAATACAGACATAATTAAATACTGTGTGTAAGAGTCAACTTATTGATAGGGGTTGCTCAGTCAACGAAACTGAACGACTTTCACCAGGAAATTCTTTCAGGAAATGAAAAAAAAAATGGCTTTCTCATACAAATTGTCTGATCGAGATGGTTATTTTGTATGGGAAAATCAACTAATATTTTCATTTTCTGAAAGTAATTCTGTGTAAAAGTTGTTCAGTTGACTGAGCAACCCCAAACTTGTTTGCGTTAAAATGTCCCTTACACCCCGTATAGTCACGCCTGTATCACTTAGGTAGCAGGTAGAGCGTCAATGTTCTCATCTCTCAATTTCAATTCACAGAAATCCTGTGGATTTGAAGTACAAAATCGTTATAAAAGCGATCGAAACTGACGTTAAATAGATCCACTTGCAGAGCATGAACGGAACGAAAAATTCTTCAAAATTTGTTATCCATATCCACATCTCAATATTATTTTAAACAAACACACTGTCTCTTTTCCCGCCACATTAGACAAAACTGCAGCGTGTCATGAAATATTCAGCAGCAGCTCGCTCGTCTGCGTACCACGCTGAGGCGCTTTGTGATAAATTTTATAAATTGCAATTCTGCATAGCAAATATTCAATTTAAACGAGACGGTGGATAGAAATGATAGAGTCGCTTGAGCAGACGGCGCGTTTGCTAGGTATTTGTTCATAACTTGGAGATATAGGCCCGTATTTATAAACAGCTCTCAAGTGTGACAGCGAGTTTGAGTTCGTATCAGAAATGTCATTTCAGTACAAAACGACATGTCAAATACATACTTAATATTGATCTCAATCTTGAGATTGCTTTATAAATACGAGCCTTAGAACCATTTACCAAAGTATGAAACAGCTGGTACAGTCTTTTTTGGATTTTATGTTGTCAAAATTCTGCCAATGTCACGTAAATTAATAAATATAATGATGGAAGAGTCTTTATTGAAAAACGTGGTGAGTCTAGATACCTTTCTCCTTCGAGAGAAAGGTACAGACTCCTATTTTCAACTCATTTGCAAATGAGTTGAAAATAGTTTCCTACCCGAAAAGAAGCTTTGCACTCGCTTCGCTCGCGAAACGTTTTAATTTATTGTCCTGTTACTTATTTTGGATTATGGGAGTTTCAGTACTTGAGAAAAAATTCGTGCACGCTTCGCTCGCGATACGTAATTCAACATGAAAAATAGGCGATAACTACATAAAAAAATGTTTGTTTCAGATTGGTCTCGCCGCTGGGTCTTACATGCAGTTGGATGGTGGGACAGCGCACAATGGCCCCATTCGCGCGCACTCGGGGCAGCCTACGCGCGCCGCGGATACAACGTGCTTGTCACCGACACCTTCGCTTTCCTCATAAACATATACCCCAAGTAAGGTTGCTTTTTGAATCTAAAAAAAAAAAAACATTATTTTCATTCTAAGAGCGCGAGCGAAGTGATCTAAATATATTAATCTATATAGCGAGTGTAGCGAGTGCGAGATCTTAGTTATTCAAAATAACTCAAAATCGCGAGCGTAACGAGTGTGAGATTTGACCTTATTGACCGAGGTATTTTAACTCATATCGCGAGCGTAGCGAGCGTGAAATTCCACGGCAACGAACTAAGTACACTCAAATCGCGAGATTTTAAAAGTATAAAAGGAACTCATGTCGCAAGGTCCGGCGCCAAATGCGAATTATGCTCCTTCATTGTGTATTAACTAACCTATTGACCACTATTAATACAAATTCCATAACAATCTTGAGTATATTGACTTTGCTGACGTCATCAGTTGATTAATTGTTGACAATAATCTGATTATAGCAAGCAAGATTACTGCGGTGTGGGCAAATTTACTCAAATGAGGATTGATTTAGGAGTTAGTAAACAACTATTTACCTCATAATCATAAAATTCACGCCTGTTTTTACTTATGGGGTAGACAAGACAGTGTCAATAACATAATTAAAACTCTTTTACCTTAGTTTAACAAAATAATAAGGGTAAATTCAGATTGTGTATCCAAGGTCTATACTCTACTAGTCTAGCCAGGAAAAAGAAGCATGGGTAATCTCAAATTTGTAGATCTCTCGCTTCCACAAAGAAAGAAGTTCTCGCATATTTCTGCACAGCTTTACTCGCCAATATATCAATAATGATTTTCCTCAACACGTGAAATAACTTCCAAGTCGGACGCCCAAATATGATTGACCGAAGTTTTGCTATTCGACAACTGTTATTCCTTTTTCATGTTCCCGTAACGAGTTTCCAAAGTAATTCTAACTAGTATTGCGTGCGAAAATATCTACGAATATAGTAATTATGACAACTAATAGTTAACTTCTTCCTGCGAGTAAGTACTATAGCATCTAAGGTAAGGGTCAATTCACAACGGGAAGCGACGCAACCCGGCGTGAATCTGCTTGTAGAACCATCTCGTTATCTCGTTCTCTATATAAACAGAGAAAGTGCTTACTCTATGTACGCGAGTGAGAAGTTATACTTCTTTGACATTTTTCATAATAGAGGTTCTATGTCTATTTTGTGGCCAACCGCCAACTTCAACCTTATGCGCGCGCATCGTTAAATTTCACTCTCAACAATTTTTCATGACGCGCCATAAGGAGTGTAACTTCAAAATTTGAAAGCTGCAATAATTGTCCGTTTATTGAATGTTTTGAATTAACAAATCCGTTATTCTTACACAAAATTCATCAATCATCACATCACTGTCTAAAATATTCGTAACTTTTAGTCAGACGTTTATTTTCTACCCCTTCTGTTTAAGAAAGATAACAGCCAAATTAAAGTCAACACTAATATTGTACCTTCTCCACCTCAATATTCAGACCAGGATCAGATGTTCAAAGAAATCTCTCAGGAACTTTTCCGCCATTTCCGCGAATCATCTTACTTGTTTCCAGGCAACTTTGATGGAAGGAAAACTAAAGAAAACTGCGCACATTTCTTGTTAAGAAGAAAATTATTTCATTCGAGCTTTGTTTTGACATGGGTTTGCTCTTGACTCCAATCTAAGGACTTATTATTTGTTGTCCCACTAATAATATATTGCCTATACTTAATGGCAAAAACTTTAGTGTGTATACTAATTTCCAATCTAAAATGGCTGGGCGCAAATCCTTTTTTTTTTACGCGTTCTACGCTTTGCCTACCACGTTGGAAACACAAGCGTGATGTATGTATGTAAAAGTACATATACGTAGCTTAGCTGACTGCCAAACTCGACCAGACTACGGTCAACAAGTGACCAAATGAAGTGTTTGCACTCCGACTACCAACCACAACTACCGCTCTACACACAAAGCCGACATTTGGACAACCAGACCAGCTATACTAGATACCTACAATTTTAGCATCATACTACATACAAAAAAACAATGCGCACAGTGTCATATTAAATTTACTATAATTAAAAAAGAAGAACGCGCCTGTAAAGGCTCCTACACACTATGCCGCCGGCTATGCCGCGCGGCACGCGCGTGCGGCTCTCGCGGCACGTCGTCGGCCTCCTTTGAAAGACGGGTGTGTAGTTAGCCTTAAAGTTTGGACCGCTGATCTATATTGTTCATTTATGGTATACGGGATGTAAGGGACAGCTTCCCACAAACTGATAGGGGTTGCTCACTGCTCAGTTACGCTCAGTCGAAGAATCTTCTCTGCTTTCTAAAAACAGTAATTCTTTCAGAAATTGATATTTTTTTGCTTCCCATACAAAAATTGTCTGATTGAGGTGGTCATTTTGTATGTGGAGTGGAACTCAAAAAGTAGTTTCGTTTCCTGAAACGATTTAAACGTTCCCATACACCTATTATTGGTATTGCTCATACAGAGAGAATTCTGTTGCCATCCAACATATTAAACTAAATTACCCATTAGAATAATCGGCAAGAGCTGCAATTATTTTGTATTTATGTTATTACCTTATTTACTGGAGCGTAAAAAGTTTAATAAATATGCAAGGGCAGTGGTCAGCACTTGGACTCTGTAGCATAATGTCAATGTGGCATAATGTAATACAACTGTAGCAGGACAATAGGCTAATAATCGTTGTAAATGTAGTGGACAAACAACTCTTACATTTACTATGATTTTTATACCATTGTTTTTCAGGTTTCATTTCATTTAATTTATTAGTTGGTTTTCTTTGATAGATGAATATAAATAATATAGTATAGGTAACTGTTTTCTGTCTCTGTTATCTAATGGTATGAGTACTTTGATTCACACGGCGTCGATTAACTCCCACGGAGTTAATTCAGGTGTGTTGCTGCCCTAAATGTGTCGATCTAACGTGTGTCGATCAGAAACGATATCGATCTTAAGTTTTTCGCTCTAGCGTGAATATTATAAATAATACTCTGTTTTTTTTTATTAGCCTATAAATCGTCCCACTAATATTATTATTAGAAAGAATTGTATTTTCGCGTGTAACGAATGTTTGTAACGAATGAACTAAAAGCTACTGGACCGATTTCAAAATTCGTTCACCGTTAGAAAGATACGATCACCCTGAGTAACAAACTCTACTTTTAACACGAGAGAAGTTTTTATACCTACGGGAAAAGTTTCTAGCAACGGGTGACACAGCTGACAAAAAGCTAGTTCACTATAAGGCACATAGCATACAGGTAGCGGTGCGGTGGCGGCGGTATGGAGGTGCACCTCCTTTTTGCAACTTCAAATCAAGCTGCGCTGCGCAGACGTAAATTACATACAAATCGGCGCGCCTCCACCTCACCGCCACCGCACCGCTTCCTATTTGCCATGCACCTTAAGTGAGTCGACCTGCAGATCTGTCGATCTACCTACAGTGAATCAGTCTTTCACGAACCATACGAAGTGTGGTGACAGTAGTTGCCATAATAAACAATTTAGCAGTAGAATAGAATTCTTACAGTTTGACAGCCTATTGAAAACACAAATGATTACCTATTTTATTACATGCTTTATGTACTTTTATTTAACTAAGTAAACAACTTAAGAAACATAGTTTATTTTATTCGTTATTATGTGCATTGTGCACAAGTTTACAAACGGTAACCTATAAATAAACGACTAATTTAACAACCTGTAATTTACCAATCATAATCACTTAACCAACGTTCTTTTGTATTAAAAGTTATGTGTTTGTCCTTAACTTTATTTATGTGAGCATAGGCGTCATGTTATATAAAAAAATTGTACTTAATCCATAAAAACTTTATTCATTACTCAATATTCGCCCCGCAATTTCAACCGTATCGGATTTAAGCAAAAAGGTGTGTGTGTGTGTGTGTGTGTGTGTGTAATGTGTACTTAGTTCAGGCCAAAGCTTCATAGGTATCTGGAAAGACACCTTTTCCATTCAGATTGAGAAATGTTTCACCATAGTCGTTTTAGCAAGAATTTGCGAAAATTCTAAGTATCGTATTAATTCTACGACAAATAATGGGAAACCTTTGTATGTTAAATTAAATTCCTATTAAATCGCCTTCCATGCTAGACTAGGAGTGATAGAATGTGTGGATCTCCTCCCCCGGGCAATCTGTAAAATCCTCATCAATACATTGATTTTTAAATTGGGAATAGCTAACAACCCGCCACTAATCTTTAATAACCCTAAAAACTTCTCAGACGTGGAGGAATAACATTTGTTGGGTCGTTTTCGCTCTGCTTCTTCTTAACGAGTGGATTTTCGAGTCGAACAACGACCCGATAATTACCCCGGGATACAGGCGTGATGTGATGGTATGTATGTATTGTATGTATTCAATTCCTATTTTATCTTTCCCAGATCAGCCCGCCTCTCCCGCACCATCGGGAAGAAGCTTGGTGAATTCCTCACACGCCTTATACCCCTGGGTCTGACAGGAGAAAACCTGGAGCTGGTGGGCATATCGTTAGGAGCCCACATAGCTTCCTTCACAGCGCAGCACTTCCACTTGGTGACAGGAGTAAAGCCGAGAAGATTGACCGGGTTGGATCCTGCTGGACCATGCTTCAGGTCTTTGCCTCCTGATATGAGGTTCAATAAGGATCATGCTGTTCATGTGAGTATGTGAAGGACTCAAATGCGTATGGTGTGAGTTTGTCAGAGATTTTAAACCACATTGCCATGGTTACTTTACTGTAACGTTCAGCATCAGATACAGTGTTTGAGGTGACATGTGCACTCTAATCTAAAGTAATACATTATCCTTACAATAATGAGAACAATTTCACAAAGTGGAAACATCAGCTTTGTGTACCATGGAAATCAATCCAAGAACCTCCAGGAAGTACACGTAAGTTAAAAACTTCATGGACAACTCTGTATTTCAGACCGACGTAGTCCACACGAACATAGACGGTTTCGGCATAGCTGAACCTCTTGGAGAGGTGGACTTCTACGTGAACGGTGGAGAGTACCAGCCAGGAGACATCGAGTACATCCCCTGCCTTGTGGTCTGCTCCCATCTGAGGGCCGTGCTCTACTGGTGGCAGGCTGTCGAGCATCCCAAGAAGTTTATTGGGATGAGGTGTGACTCTGTTCAGGATGCCAGGTAATTTTGTTTTCTTTTGAGATAAAATTAGTTTAGACATACCTACTTGTAATATGAGTTCACATACCTCAATAAATAGCTCACCACGATATGAATTAAATCTCGGTCAATATTCTGAAGTCTCTCACTCGCTACGCTCGCCTTATAAACTTGATTTACCTACATCAATAACGGTGAATTCTTGCGCTCGGTTTGCTTGCCATATAAAACCTCAAACAATAACGAGATACCTCGCGCTCGCGTTGCCTTTGAAAAGAAAATCCCAAAATTAAATATTGATTTTGTATTTTTATCGCGGATGCAGTACCAGTTAAAATGACAATTCTAAAATTCCCAGTAGAGTGATGCTTACCTGACTCTATATATTCGTTTCCAGATTAGCGAACTGCTACAACAACACTGTTACCAACTACCTGGGCCTGGAGACGCTCTGGGACCGACCCGGCATCTTCTACTTGGCTACCGGCAACACATTTCCGTACTACCGAGGAAAAGCTGGTTTGAGGTCTGAGAATGAGATTTATACTTCCGTCGCTAGAGATATTAACACTGATAATAATTTTGAGGTTTGATGCGAAGTGCTGCTCTAAGGATAGTAAATTGTGATAATCTGTTTTGACCTCAAAACAAAAAACAAATCACCAATACTAGAAATAAGATTTTCATGTATTGTCCTCACATCTAAAAAGACGATGTCTGTACTGGTTTTTTTTTTAAAGAAAGTATGTGATGTTAGCTATTTTAAAACATTTTTTTTTCTTTTGATTGACTCGATGAAAACCGAATTAAGTCTTCATTTTTTATTTCAAGTGGGTAATTTCCACTTGGTATTTTATACTTTTAAGAGTTTATTCTGATGCTATTCACCATATTTCCGGGATAGCATATTTCAAAATAATACAAACTCTTATAAAAAACGTTTATATTTGCAAATTGAAAATTTCTCAGCTTTTACGAAAATTACAAAATAGACTTGTAAAAACACCCCATCATGAATATTGCATTGTTGCCAATTTCTTTCTGCCCATTCATTGTATTTGAATATGGATGGGAAGAATGAGGATGTTGTTATAAAAATATGTACCTACCAGCAAATTGATGCATTGTGTCGTATTTTTAAAAAAGAAAGAGGAATATTAAATATGAATAAACGTTCAAAATTATTATAAAAACGACTTTTTATATATACATATATATATATATATATATATATTATAATACAGAAAAGTTAAATCGTGTTTTTACCTAATTGCTATTTGCTACCATTGACAATCTTCCTACTAATAAAGAGTAAAAACAGTCCGAAAACATCTATTAAATGAACTTTGATCTGCTTCAGATCGTGCCTTCCAT
>JARACY010005174.1:0-22988 GCA_029255725.1 Scrobipalpa atriplicella | reverse complement strand
ACATGTCACTTAAACTTTTCAAGCTTCACTCTGTCAGTAAAAGAGCAGTAACTCTTAACCTATTTTAGTGCGTGCACCCTATACTAACTTCAAAACAATTTAACAAATTTCATGATTAAGAAATTAGCCGTGTTCGTGACGAAACATAGAGGCTGAGCCTTCATTATCTCTAACTTCTCTAATCTACGATCTGCACTAATAATGTGCTTGTTGAAAAAACATAAATAATTAAACATAACAATAACAAAAGTCTTCATAAACGAGGTCATATTAATGTCGAAACGAAACCCGTTTGTCTTATCTGGAAGGCAATCAATTATAGCTAATAAGAAAAGTTCAAAGTTCTATTAGACTATTAGGTGTGAACTCTAATTGGTACGGCATATCGGCTGGCGATCTCGGATTAGATAATCACGATGCAAATAGGAACAGAATTAATTAATGAGAATGCATTGGATTGGCCGTGGTGCGGCGAGGCTGCGCACGCGCCGCGCGCTCGCGGTGGTCGGGTCCCGCGCGACCAATCACCGCCACCACCGCCACCGCCACTCGTCGCTACTCGACACTCGCACGCACGTGCCACAGCTACTACACATCTTTCTAATTGGCACTCATGTAGGCTGATGTGGATGTTCCCCGACTAGCTACTAGCGACGTGCTCATTGCTACACCTTCCTTATGCCTCTTATCGACACATTCATCTCTCTAACAGCGGCAGAAAGACCAAACACTCTAAAATTAAATATTGAATGAGTCTATAAACGTAAAACATTCACGAGAAATGAATATAACTTTATTTTCTTAAATAAGTATCCAGTTACGTAATAATATGGCGATAGTATCGATAATATCGATATTCCAAACATTTCGATTGAAAAGTGCCAATAGTTCTGTATCTTATCTTTACAAAAACGTGCACTTGCCTGACAGGGTCAGAGGTTAACTGTAATGTTTATCTTATTGGACAACTCTCTTACTGGTAAACGACACGATAACATTAGCTAAAGTCGTTTTAGATACTATTAGATTATTATCATACACTAGATTATTATTATTATTTTAGTAGGTATAGCAATAGACGTGGCGGAACGACCTTAGTGTAGGTCGTTTACGCTCTGCCTACCCTATAAGGGATAAAGGCGTGATTATATGTATGTATGTATTATTTTTATTAATGTTCTTATTTTTTACTTTAGTTTATCCATCTGTCTATAAAATTTAAGGAAGCGAATGTGTTACTTATAGTTAGTGCAGTTATGCTCTGCAATTTTATAAGGCATTATGCCTCTGTGCGTCGACATTTTCGCAAGAGACCTTTACGAAACTCATACTTGAAGGGATGACAGAGCGGAGAAAGTTAACAAAATCTAGATCATCCGAGTTTCGTGCGATCGATGTCGTGGGGTTTTAAGTAGGTACTGTCACTTTGTAGACCACAACGTCTTGTTTGAGATATTTCTTAAATTGCAAATATTTTACTGTCGTATTCTTATCAGTTGGATGATGATGATGATTCTGAGTAACCCACACGACAAGAAAAAAAAAGTAATGATTATTTGGAAATGCTTTAGGTTTACTAACTTGTACTATAACACTCTCCCATTACTTTATAATTATAAGAGATAATAATATAAATTACAGTTTATAAATCACAACCTGATACTTAGACCTACTTTAAAATCTCTATTAGAAAAACCACATTATCCAAAACATATCTGAAAGACACATCACTAAGAAGTACCAGAAGAATTGTCTTTTCCCCACTTGAGAATTTCAATTTTCAATTACATCGTATAGTTGACGAAATATTTGTACCCTTTGTATCTACCTATGTGATGTGATATGTAATCTTTTGTGGTGTTTGCTACTTACTACGCAACTAAACGATATGACTGTTACTATTCGAATATTAGACGCTTTAAAATTACCTATAATGAAAAGAAAAATCTAGATACAAAGGTATGATAAGCAACGAATACGATGTAGTACTTAGTGTCCAAGAAGTTGGATGACTTTAGCCGGAACTCAAATAGGTAGGTACCTACACCTATTATGACATAAACTCACAAGTGTGGATGATTGTAAACTTAGGCCCGTATTTATAAACAGCTCTCAAGTGTGATAGCGAGTTCGAGTTCGTATCAGAAATGTCATTTCAGTACTAAACGACCTGTCTTCAATCCATACTTAATATGGATCTCAATCTTGAGATCGCTTTATAAATACGAGCCTAGTCTTATCAGAACAAAATCGAACTAATCTCAGTCTAATAGGGTAATTTGATATACTAGGAAAGCATGGGTCGGGTGCAGGCTCGGGTTGAGCGCAGGCGCAGGCCCCGGGTGGTGACCTCGTGGCCGGGTGACCGGCGGCGTGGCGGCATGGCGGCATGGCGCCCACCGTCTAAGCCGACCCACATCCGACCGGTGCCAGCCATTGTCTCGCGATAACCGCTGCCAACCCGCTAAATGATTACTTAGTCACAAATTGGAACCAGACACCGCAGCCTATCTATAGATAAGCTATATGACTATAGGTGTTTAAACTCTTTTGATCTTAGACTTGAAACTTGAGAAATATCATTTTGTAAATCTAATTTCTTGATTGTTAAATTTTCAATATTGAATTTAGTGAGAAATGTGTTTCTGTCGTGTTTACAGGTACTTCTTAGGTAGGTGCAATGTGTCAGAGTGTTGAAAGGAAAAAAAAAGTTAGTTATCAATTCAGATAGTGTTTTATTTTCTGCATTTAGAGGTAACAGAAAGGAACGCAATTCGGCAATCGGCTCAATTTAGCCTCATGTGTACATTAAAATATTTTAAAGATAATAGCGTCTTAGGACATACTGTTATAATTTTTCAAAGAATATATTAATCATTTATAATTAAGGCACTTTGTACATGGCTTAGGATACAAAATATAAAGATTTTCATAAGTGTATGACACTCGGCAAATGCCACATGACTAGGTAACCGCGGCTAGCGCGACTGAACGCTTTAAAACTAAACTTAATATAAACTTACAACTAAGAGTCGGAATTTACATTGGTCCCTCATACGAGTATACTTTTAACACACAACATCTTAATCTTAAACATAATATACACATAAATCATGATCAAAAACATTTATACAAAAATAATTTAAGTTTAAATTAGAGTGTAGTGATAATCGCGAGTGTTAGTAAAGATCTACATAGCTAGATTCGAGATCGTAGATCAGCAATGCTGCGGACTCAGTCTTTCAGAATTTAATAAGCATGGATGGTCGGCTGCGGGGGCATGGGGTGCGTGTGCGCAGTGGGCATCGCCTCCGGTCGGTATTCGTATGGCGAGCCTCCGGGCGTTCCACAGCCACCTTCGACGTGTTTGCTCAAAAGTGACATCCTAGAGAAAGTCTTGCCACATCCCGTACACGAGTATTTCTTGACATCGGAGTGAGTTTGAAGATGCGCTCTCAGGTTTGATCGGTCTGCAAACGCCCGACGGCAGTGATGGCACGAGAATGGTTTTTCACCTGTGTGTGTGCGGATGTGTCCCTGTAGTAACCACGGCCGCGAGAAAGCCTTGCCGCAAAGATGACACTTGCAGGGCAGAGTGTGGGTACGAATATGCATTTTGAGGGCACCCAGAGAAGTGTAGACTTTGGCGCAGTATTTGCAGCTGAATGATTTTCTCGCAAGGCTACCTTCAGCCGCCGCGCAGTGGTATTGCTGATGTTTTGTTAGCCCAGAGTAGGTAGAGTAGGACTTGGCACAGTCTGGGCATTGGTAGCGGGGACGTCGTGGACCCGATACGGATGAAATTCCAGAGTCTGATGAAACAGAACCCGGGGAACGTAGATCTTCGGGGCAAAGTGGCGGCGAAACAGAGGAGGGTGGTGAAGTGGGTGAGTATCTGGAGTAGAGTTGTGGGTGCGCAGGTGGTGAGAGAGCTGGCGCAGCCGGGTACAGTTCTTCCAGAGGGTAAGGTGCGTAGAGGGTTGGCAGGTAGGCGTACTGTGGGGTTGGGCGAGCGAGCTCGGTGGGCGCGGGCTCGAGGCGAGCGCGGCAAGCGGCCAGGTACTCGAGTTGCTGCTGATGCTGCCAATCCCTGGGCTCGATTTTGACGGCTGTGGCGGCCACAGGAGATGATGCCTTGCTCGGGTAGTTGCCAGTCTTAGACAAATCTTCTGGTTTCGTGCTAAGATTTTCTGGCTCATCGTTTTCGTTATTACCTATGGACAAAACAAAAAAAAAACGTTAGTTTTGTTTGCATAACTAATATTTTGGAAGTCTTCCTGGTTTATTTGAATCTTGCAAAAAGACCGTCATAATTTTTTAAAAACCCAGTTGCTTGATTTTAAAATAAATATACATATTTTTATTTTATTTAAATTTCCAATTAAATATTATCTTTACAAACAATTTAAAGTACAAAATAATTGTTTGCCAGACTTAGGTAATTGAGGTACAAAAGTTTATGGGTAGAGACCTTATTTCTAATTAACTAACAAGAACTGTAATTTACGTTAAAAACAATACTTACAATGATAATCGTAATAGAGTGTAGTGGCGAGGTGGGCGGGGTGCGGCGGCGTGGTGGGCGGCGTCGCCGGCCGCTCCTCCCGCACCAGCACCGGCCGCTTCTTCAACGGGCAGTGCGCGTACTTCTTCGTCATCATAGCGCGAGACGTCTGCGAATCCTCCACAAGCATCTTGCACTAACTTCACAATCACTCAAGTTCGGTAAAGTTCAAAAGTTATCTCGATATCGTGTCACAAGTTCACTGATTCAAAACAGTCCAAACATCGCAGGCTGCGTCGGAGTCGAGGTGAGTCGTTCTGAACGCAACGAGCGTGCGCGTGCACTCTTCGGGTAGCGAGTACGGAGTGGTGCGGCGAGGGAAGTGGTGCGGTTTATATGCGCTCCCCGTCAGCGCCGGCCAGGTGGCAGCGGGTCGGGCGCGCACGTGCGCCGTACCCAATCGGCGGCGGGCGCGGGGCGGTGGCCAATGGCGGCGCGGCGCGGGGCGGCGGCACCTGCGCCTCCGCACCCGGACGCAGCGCAGCCTCTCAGTGCGATATGCCCAGCTTCAGCTTCTCGTAGCCTGGTGGAACCGTTTTTGCACAGCTCTTGGGGTTAAACACCTTTGAACTGAGCTGTGCCTCAGCTGTAAACGGTCTCAGCATCTTTGTTCAGAAGCAACTATTGTTACCGAAACTTAATTCATTCGGTTCACGATTTCGTTTTCTTTATTATTAAAATAAAACGGTTACTAACATAAATCTATAAATAAGAAATTGACATAGAATCGTAGGTATCGTACTATATAATAACACCTACCTAACTATGTATATAATTATTATATAGGTACATGACATGACACACGACACTGAAAACGAATACTACTCTGCAACCTACATAACGTAAAAGGCTTGTTACTTGAAACCTAACCGTGATGCCAAAGATGACACATTGTGACAATTTTAATCTACGAGTGGACAAAACTATATTTGCCGTTGGCCGCTTGCCTTACTTAATTATTATTTCTTTTAAAATTGGTCGTTTCTTTTAGAAGTAGGTAATGTAGAACATGATGAACGTCCTTTTCAATTTATCATGTCATTCATAATCATATACGTATAATATGACGTATACGTATACAGTTTTAGAATTTAGGCTTAAGTTTAAATTACTGTAAGTAATGCATTTCCAATTTAGTATCATAACCTCTACGATGTGCTGACTCAGCAGTTCCTTTCATAGCATAAATATGAATAGCATAGAGCCGCTATCACTTGTCTAGTATTCTAATCCTAACAACCTGTAAGGGTCTTACAAAGGTATCAACTGTCTGCTGGCTGATGCTGCATAAATGACAATAAGGTCTTTACGAACATTACTTACCATATTCAATGAATGCAAAACTATGAATAGAATACGAGCATTGCCTTCACTTATACAACAGTCATCAAATTCAATTATCTATACAGTGTTATTGATACTTGTAAGTATTTAATAGTTATATCTAGGTATATTTACACTACCTACTCACAAGACTTCTTACTATTTTAGTATGTATTTTTTGTATCATGTACTTTGTACTTTGCAAGTTGATACTAATGGTAAATAGGTATATATATATTTAAAACATGATAAAAACTTCTGATGTGCGGAAGATCTTATACTTGCGCTATCTACAATTTACAAGTAGGGAGACGTTTATCAAAAAACTCACACAGTCCACCGGACTTACAACGGTTCCCTAACGATAATAATAATTACATAGGCAAGTACATTTACGTAACCGGAAATACACAGAACTCGTTCATACTACAAAGCGGTAACAAAAAGATTTCCTTGTGTATCAAACCAAACAAGATATGGCAACCCTTCCCAACGCGGAAATATAACGTCCACAAGGGGCTTTGTTGATTTTTTATGCGACCAGTGTTAATTCCCACAGGTCAGACTGTTCCCTGGGTTATTTAGGCTTTCTCACAGAACAAGTTCCCCATGCCTTGTGAGAGATCGTGCAGGTAAGGTGCTCGAGCTTCGCAGACACCGTACCTCCGGGTTATTGAATCAGCTTTGAGATCCAGTCGCAATCACAAACTATCCCTTACCGAGTTGACAGCCTGATTAGGCAATCCATGTCATCTAGTACTTGTTAATACATGATTGAATGAATGACACGATTTCCAAAGTGCATAGCTTGCAAGTCTGCGATCGCATGCATCATCCGCATCATGGTGACGATGGCTGTGTGGTGAAATTCGCGTCATGAGTCAGCCTGCATACGTGTCAAGTCAAGGGATCGAGATTCGACATGTAATGCACGTCAATTGCTCCATTATATTTAGTGCGGCTGTGACTAATCGGTCTGATCAACGGTCAACAATAACAACGTAATGTGATCTCTCGATGATCATGCCACCTTCAGCCATTACGTTAGCCACCAATATCCTAAGTAGGCGACGAAGTCACAAACAAAGCATCTGTCGTTACCTAATGAGCGGGACCTTGTGAATGAATTCCTTATCTCGATCTACGCTTGGGAAATATAAACAATTCTTCGAAAGATGGTAAACAACATTAGAGCCATCGATCGGAATGAATGACGTGTCAATAATTAAGTTTGTCGTATTTGTAAACATAATTCATTCCAATTAGCAATCACTGTGTTGTTTGTCGAAATTTTGAATGGAGAAAGAAAGGTACGTGATTAGTTTAGAGGAGAGTTAATTAAGTAATCGTGATGTTTATGTTTTTAAAACAGGTAGATGTTATTTCTGAGAAGTATACAGCAAAGGTCCTACTTCTGCATATTTTCACATACCTAAGCTGAAAATAAAAACCTTTATGATCGCAACTAAACTTTTACTTGTCACTGCAAAATAAACAACGGAAAATATTTTACGTATATTATATACAGATGTTGTAAAAATAACGGTTACTCTTTCTTACTTATCTGATCCTATTTTAAACTTTTGGACGACCATGACTTATTTTTATTAGAATTTCAATACAAAGATTTAAATAGAAATCTCTCTTTTTTACGATTTTTCGTTCATATTTTCTTTAATAAACTCCGTTATCAATCACACGGAAGATTATAAGTATGTTAGGACCTCCCTCCTCTTTCCCTCGTTATTTTTATGAAAAACATTCACTTAAGTAGGTATGTGTTTGTGTATCCTTCTTTTAAAAGCAAAGCCGATAAGCGAAGCTTCAAACAGCATCAGCTTAATACCACCGGGTGTAAGGTACAGCGTACCGGTTGCTCAGTCAACGAAACTGAACAACTATCACAAGGAAATTCTTTTAGGTTTTTTTTTTTTTGACTTCCATACAAAATTACCACCTCGATCAGACAATTTGTATGGGAAAGAAAAAAAAAAACTTTTCCTGAAAGTTTTCGGTACGCTATGCGGTATTTGACTTTTATTGGATCCCGTTATCAAATTCTTAAATAAGGAGCAATTTATATGACACAAATTATAATACGTTTAATGTCATCACATATTTAATTTTAAATTTGACGTCGAAAAATGGGAGCGAAATGGCGAAGTAATTACGGCGGGAAATACAAACGGACAAACGAATATGAACATGGTGTTGCTTACAACAACGAAATTAATCTAGTTATGAACTGTTTATTTTATTACAAAATAGTATGTACATAACATCAGTCCTCTATATCTTTAATGGGAAGACGTCAATGAAATATTAAGAGCCGTTGAGGGTTGTTCCAAAGTGAAACATTCTTGTTGTATTAAGTTTAATTTATTCCGCAGGAAATAAATTTACAATTACTTATTTGACTTATTATTTTACAACTTTAGATCATCGTTCTGCGTGTCTGTGTCTCTGTACGGTGGAAACATTCCTCAAAGAGAATGAAATTGCAATGATGATGAAAGGTGCGAGATTGACAAAGGCGTCATCTAAGTACTCATCTATGTGGCATTTGGCATATGAGTATATGTGTAGGGTGGGTCGCGGGTCGCGGGTCGCGGCGGCTGCGCTGCGATGCGGCCAGGTGCGCCGGCGCGGGGGCCCGGGCGCGTGCGTAACGGTCGCGGCACGAGCTGCCAGGGGACGTGCGCTATGGCGGAAATAGCGATGGACAGGGGTGCCGCGGGCAGGTGGTGCGATACGCAGCCCGCTCTCAATGTCACACAATTGGCGGTTAATTCCTCGCATACATTACACGCGGGTGAATGAAATCACAGTGCTAATGCGCATATTAAATGCACTACTTTTGTTGTGTGTGGACCTGAATATTTAGTTTTAGCTTTCATAGTAGCTTGAAAGGGTACCAGTTGAGCGCGGCTGAAAGATTGGTTAATATTCCTAATTCCGCGGTGGCATAAAGGAGAGCAACATTATCGTGACTGTAATAAAAATACAATATTTACTTAATTTATAAAATCCTACTAATTTATTTGTATTATGAATGCGAAAGTTTGGATGTTTGCTACCCAATCACGCTTCAGCCACTACTAGATGGATCGGGATGAAACTAAGCACACATTATAGGTTAGGTTCTGAAATGAATAAGACATATGCTTCTTTTCACCGTGGGAAAACCTTCATTTCCACGGGAAAACTCATTTAAGTAAAATCATTTAAGTAATTTAAGTAAATAAGAAAACTCAGTCAATATAAGGCCCGCATTTATAATCAGCCTTCAAGAGTGACAGCGAGTTTGAGTTCGTACCAGAAATGTCATTCCAGTACAAAATTACCTATCAAATCCGCACTCAATATTGCTCTCAATCTTGAGATCGCTTTATAAATACGAGCCTAAGTACCTGTCCTAAATTCATACTCAACTTTCGGAAATTATAAAATGTTTCAATAAATTATGTACGTACTCACGATTTCGTATGATTTTTTATTCAAAAAGAAAAAAAAGAGACTGAAACACTTATGTTTCATAATATATTATTATTCCTACCACAACCCCGATACGGACCATAGGTACTGTAAATAAGTATGGGATGGGAGAGATGCTCAAGGCCATTGCTGACAAGCCTTGTAAACGATGATGTTGAAGTTGACGAAATTCTTATGTTTTTTTTTGTTAAATCGAATTTTGAATGTAGAGCATTAAATTGTAGTTTTTTTTTTTTTTCATTGGTTTTGTAGATAAGTAAGTAAGTAATAGTACACGGAATCATAGGTAACTTTTAGCGCGAAAACCTGGAAGCAGCTGATGCAACTTTGTTTGGGGCTAATATCGTTCGACCTTCACCGTTGCATTCTTCAAAAAGCTTGCTATCTTTTATTATTATTTTTAACGACCGGGGCCCATCGCACACCTGAGCTGCATAGCTTTGTTGCTGTGTGGGTATTTGTATCATTGTTTGTTGAGCTTCGTATAAAATGTTACACAAAGCGTAGGCACCCACGAGAGTTCGACCCCGCTTTGAATTGAATCAGTGCAGCTATGCCGGCAGCTGGCTGCGTGTGCAGAATCACATGTCTGTACCCGAATCGCACATCTGCACCGAGACACCCCTAACTTTTAAAACGTCATATCAGCCTAACATACCCTTACGAAACACCAACTCTACCAAATCACATAGGACGTTTTGGACCTGAAGGGATCGATAGGGTCTCCCCCATTCATTGTTTCGTTGCTGCAACCGATAAATGTCGTATCCGACGACCTGCGCTGAGGCGGTCCTGACATTTTGTCATTTACACCCTGAGCGCAGGTTTTTCGGTTATTCAAACCTAAGACAACCCAATGTCGATCCTATCACTGTACTGCTAAGTCTGAAATTTTGTTTTACTAATATTATTTTTTGGAAAATAAAGTTGAAATTGTTACGTAAAATCATCTTGGATATGAGGCGTTTTGATTTTGAGCCCTTGCAGCTTGCAGGTAGGTGAGTAGTTTAATTTTAAATAATGGCATAGCTGTAGAGTTTCTATATAAAGCGCAAAGGGGCCATTCAACGCTTTTATAAACACTTTTAATACAGATGGATTGGGATTCATACAGGCTGCTCCTATTTTTAGTTTTAGATCATTTTTATAGATGTGTAATGAAATCTTTGACAGTAGATACTTAATTAATTAGTAGTCAAATTTGATGAAAATACCTAAGTACTAAGGAGTTAGTAGAGAAATTTATTTACCTTTTACGAAGACCATTTTTTAACACTATTATATTTTTTAACTCTACTACAATTTCTTTTACTTGTTCTTGCAAATTTTAACAATATGTACTAACTAGCTTTCCGCCCCGCGGTTTCACCCGCAGCTAAGAGTTTTCCCGTGGGATTGAGTTCCCGCGCTGTTCCTACCTTTAAAATTGACGGAATTTCAATACAAACTTCCATCCCCTATTTAACCCCCTTAGGGGTGGAAAATACAACGGTGCCCGGATGGTGTAGTGGATAGGGCCGCGGCCTTCTGTGCAGGAGGTCGTGGTTCGAATCCCACCACGTACCAATGTGTATTTCGGTTTTCGAATTTCATATGTACGTTTATTCGGCGCTTTTACGGTGAAGGAAAACATCGTGAGGAAACCTGCACACACCTACGAAGAAATTCAAAGGTTGTGTGTAACCTAATCTAGGATTGGGTCTGGTTTCCCTTCTGGGTTGCGGAGGTCAGATGGCAGTCGCTCTGTGTAAAAACCAGTACCTTCGTTCAATCACCTAGATTAGGTAGCCGACCCCGAGAGATACGGGAAAAAGGCTAGGAAGAAGAGAGAGGGGTGGAAAATACAAAAACGCTGAAACACGTGTTCATTATTTTTAAATCTTTAGCCCAAAAACAAAATTGGAAGATCCTGCCATCAAAATTGACGGAATTTCCATACAAACTTCCATCCCCTATTTAGCCCTCTTAGGGGTAAAAAATGCAAAAATGCTGAAACACGTATAAATTATTTTTTAATCTTTAGCCTAAATACAAAATTTGAAGATCCTACCTTCAAAATTGACGGACTTTCATACAAACTTCAACCCCCCTTTTTACCAATTTAGGGAGGGAAAATCCGGAAATCCTTTCTTAGTGGGAAGTTACGTTATAAGAGGAACTTGCTCTCTAAGTTTAACGATTCTAGCTTTAGTAGTTTAGGCTCTGCGTTGATGAATCAGTCAGTCAGTCAGTCAGTAAGGACAAACGATTTTATAAGTTTAGATTAACATAGCTGAAAAACTCTTATGTAAAATTTTAAAATAAATTAAATAATATGGCTATAACAAATTATACATACATAGTATGTCCATATTAATATCCATATTATTTGAAGCAAAGTTCCAAACTGAAAACTACTGCACTGTAAATGCGCCCCCTGTATGCGAGCAAGCGGCAACAGCTGAGATTTCGGCACACGCTACACGGCCGGTGCGTCACCGACCACCTTTCACCCCTCGTGCGTTACGCGCCCTCAGTCCTTACGCCCTTCTTACATACCAGGTATTTATAGACGGGTATTCCTGACGCATATGGTGTGGTTTATCCTAACCGTCAGATTAGATTTTATGTATTAGGATTAGGTCTTCTAGACTTGGCTATGCGCCATTAGCCAGTTCCTGCCAAATTAGATTCAGGTAGGTATTTGGATCAGCTGTTCCACCTATCCCCCCTGTTTTCTAGACCAGCTAGGTATTTGTCGTTTGCTATATTTTTTTAGCCAACATTAAAATACTCTATTGAAAATACTTGTAAATATTCTACTCTACACTTCTGGCCGCATTGCGTTGATAACATTCATCTTCTTCAGGCAAAGTGAAACCATTTCGCTTCAAAAATACATAACTATATACATACAATCACGTCAAGTCAAGACAGAGCATCGGCTGCCTCGAAACCTTTTTCACCACATATGATAATTTGCTGAGAATGATTTTCATTTTAGGAGTGTGTATTGCTGTTCAAAAATACAACACAAAAAATACATATTTTTAGGAGGAAAATTGTTTTGATTCAGATTTCTGCGAATTGGATAGTGCTAAATGGAAGTCGTGAACCACCTGCGGTTTATGCTGCCAGTACCGTTTCTCTACAAATAATAATCAGCTGTCAATTTAACTGAATATTCTCAGACAATTTTTTGTAAACATCGGGGTCATAAAACTTACAATAACAGAAGCATCGATCTAGGGAAACGGGAACCGTTCGTTTCCCACATTCTGTTATTTTTTCATGAATCTCACCGTTATTCGTATTTTTTGCTTTTCTTAGCTTCGGTATGGTATTTATAGTGAATTAGGGGAGGAAGACCTGGGGTAGCTCGGTGCGGTGGCTGCGCGATGCGAGGGCAGCTGCGTCTGCGCAGGCGCAGGCCCGGACAAGTTCATCGCTGCCATCGGATTAACACAACCGAAAATGACGGGTAACGGTTCCCTTATTATTTACGTTTAGTCCTAAATTTATTACATCATACATACATAATAATCACGCCTTTATCCCTAATGGGGTAAACAAAGTTCGTTCCGCCACGTCCGACAAGCTTTGAGGGTTATTCCAGATAGATCTGTATATTGCTAATAGTGACAGGTCGTCAGCCCATCGCCTAAATTACAATACTGAAACATTTTACAGCATGCCCGGGAGGAGATGCAGCTGGCACATTCTATGTTTTTTTCTATCTCGCCCAGTCCAGCATGGAAGTACCTAAATTTATTATATGGTAATTAAGTATGATTGAGTAAGAAGCTTAAATATGGAAGAGTTTGGCTGCTTCACGAAAGTGCTGCACGCATAGTTCCAATAATCTAGAGCTAAGCTAGTAATCATACGCGTAATAATGAATTAAGTAGTTCATGGCTTTATTAGATTTTTTTTTATCTGCAACATTTAAATTATTACTTTTAGAACAGGAAAATTTATAACATTGATCCTCTTTAAAAAAAAAAACAGAAAACTGTAGCGCAGGTTTACACTACCAAAACTGACAATGCTCTTAAAGAAACTTTACATTTTCATTTTATGTCACTAAAGCCATGTGAGTAACACGTATTTGCAAGGTCATAATTTGTATGTTATCTTCAGAGGGAGTTACTTTCCTGCACAAGGAAGTCGCCATTGAAAATGACGTGTTTACTTGCATATATTTATGTACAAGAACTTCCATTATTGAATATGAATTAGGTGTTCATTTGAATGGCGAACCCACCGCTAGATATAGAATAAAATGTAATTACTTAGAGCAAACGGCGGACACACCCGTTCCGGGACACCTTTTCATTTAATCAAAACTTGTTTGCACACCCAACAAACGGTGTTTTGTTCGTGGAGGGCGAGCGCTGCGTCGAGCGGCGCCGATTGCTGCGCGGCCGCAACGCTGCATAGCTGCACCCGAACACCGGTTTATTTTGCGTCGCCATCTTTTGATAGATCCTTTTTTTAGGTGTATTGAAATTTATTAAAAGCTCAGTGAGGGTGCGCGTGCGGCGACAACTGCCGAGATTGTTGCACCTGGCCCACGCTGCTGCACATGCCATCACGATAGGTACGTTACGTTGCGCTATTGTTGATTTATGTACATAAGCTCATCAAATACAACTGTCATATCTGGTTATCCTATTGGCCGATGGAAGTGTTTAGTTCTACTTAGTGCATAGTAATTCCGCTCTAAAGGAAACCCCCTCAATTATATACTTAGGTAACTGATAAACCTACGTCAACGTCTGTAATACCAGTAGCTGAACATAGCAACTGGGTAACATGGCTAGGACCACACGGGCCTTGGCTTGGCAGCGGCAGCGGTAAATCCACGGCACGTCAGTTCGGTAGATCGCGTGCGTGGACGCCGCTGCGCTGTGGTCCTCGGCTCATGTTGATACGTGTCACACCACCGACCGCCCAGCGAGGCTACGCGACCCTCGCTACATCTAGTCTACACTCATTCATAATATCTACGGATTATAAAGTTACCTTATAATCGCGTCAAGTGTTCACTCAGCTCAAAGAAGGAACAAATAACTGTCTCAAGTGCAACGCGACACACTTTTCTGATGGGTTTTTGGTTACCGAGCATATTAATTTAGCCATTTTAACCTAAAAAGGCAGGTATTCGCCGAAAATCCTTTCCAAACAACCACAAAGTATTTTCGAAAGAAAGTTTACAAGAAACACTGACCACTGAAAGGAAAGTTTAATGTCTTAAGTTCGAGCCATCTATATTATCGTTGACACGACTATAAGGAATGCACAAAAACTTCCAATTTTGTGGCTATGTAAGCATTTATTTACAACTTCATCGTCCAGACAGTAAAATGCAGACGTGAGCTGGGTTGCGGCACAAAATCGCTCTTGTATAATAATAAAAATGTGGTTACCATTCGACCTTAACGGCGTAAAAGATTTTTACTCGATGAGATGCTCGCAAAATTTATAGATGTAGCCAGTGAATTTCTTATTCGTATTTGGATATTCAGCTTATTTTAAAGTAAGTATGAACAGGTCAACTTAAGTTGCCGGAAATATAAAATTTTATTTATACTGCACTTAAGTTAATCTCATTTTAAAAACTCAATAAATCAAGACCAATTGACAAAACAATAAACAGGCAGTGCATGTTTATGTGAGCATAAGTTTTGGTATTACGACACTGGAGCAGGAAGTTATGAGTTCAGCAAACGAATCCGTTCTAAGAATCGGGCTGAATGTCAGTGGAGGTCGGGTGCGATAAGTCGGCTGTCGCAATGGGAGCCTTTGTCCGCGGGCATCAACGTCGTCCCGTTGCTGCAGCATAATGCGGAAACAATGCACGGCAGACCATGCAGCATGCAGCGGTGTGTTGCAGCGTTGGGCCACATTCGTGCATCGCGCGGTATCGCGTCTGTGGCCGCGTGTCGTGTTCGGCCGCGGCCCGATGTTTGTGCTCGTAAAGTGTCATTATGGTAACAGTACCTCTTTGTTGTTTTCGGCGGTGCCCGTCTCCCTATTTTCTCCGCTCGCCGTGTAAGCTCCGCCGTCACGGCGAGTTATAACCAAAATGGGTTACGACCGACTCTTGCGAAACTTTTACGGGCCATCGTCTCCGACGAAATCTCGTTCCGTTTAATGGCCTTCGAATTTTAAGTGCCAAAGAAAGGTAAATCACTTTGACGTGTCTTGAACTTAAATTCGTGATTTGACGAGGACTTCAACTCTCGACTTGGCGATATTAATATACCTTCATACATAAGGGTCTGCAATTGGCATTTATTATTATAACAACAATATCAACACGAACCTACTTTTTGCAGTCTACGTAAACATATTCGCCACGATAGGTTTTCATGTAGTACCGCATTGCTCCCATTGCGTCATATGATATAGGAGTCATATAAAACGTGGCGCAGCATTCTTGTAGGAAATAAGAGATCACCTGTAACGTGACTTTTGTTATTGCATAACAATTTTGTCATTGACCTCGCTAGTTGTGTCGAGTCAGGGGTTTCGTCTCAGCGGATCAGCGACCGCTGTGAACCGCCGCCTTCAAAAACGACGATCCATGCCAAACTTGTGCAAGGGTAATTTTCCTCGGTGTCTCATGTGACATGCTATTGCATAAAAATTATGTCAAATTGTAAACAATTATTACGCAAATTATCTAATCACGTTTTCAGTATAGACGCTTAATTGCTTTTTACAACGGAAATATACAATGGACTTTTATTCACGTGGGGATAGTATTTTCACTTCATAAACAATTTATTATTAAGTAGTCTAAGGGGTTAATGATTCTATCACATGTATGCGTATATTAATTAACTTATAAATGTTTACTTATATTATGGTCCATTGCGCTGTCAAATAACTTTTACAAACTTTTTTTACATAATATTTATTTTATTACCTTATCGGTTGTTAGGATTAACACAGACAATTTTCTTTCGGGGAGGACTAATTAACTCAGTATTATTTACACAAATAATTTTCTATTAGACCATTATTCACAACATGCAAAAAAAAACTTCCTTACTAAGTAAATCAGCCGATTAGTCTTCGAACAACAGAATATTTTTAATAAAGTTTCATAATATTTTTTGTTTAAGTATATGACTGAGAGAAAGTTAATGTTGATAGTACAAACTCAAGAACGACATCGGAAGTTATCCTAACATCTTATAATGAAGGCTATATTTGTTTTCAATAGGAAATTAAACGTAATTAAACAAAATTGGGAGAACAACGGTACATTAACAACAAAGACAATGGAAGAAAGTTCTTTCTTTACATCCTACGTACGTAAGTACAAGGAGAACACTTATATCACTTTCAATTCTGTTTAAGCAAATTACAAAGATGGAGGTTGTATTAGCATTGTGATTACGGCTATTGTTTGTGATTCAGAAAACAATGATTATTGAAAATCATTATGAAGATGTCAGCCACTGATCAAAGTTATAATAACAAACGATAAAATCATGGTTCAATGAGCAAGTATAATGGTCGTAATGGCATGGTGTATGGAGACAATAGGGTTCCTGCAGGCGCAGCAAGTAAGGATGCAAAATTACGTAGGTAATTTTACCAAAACGCAGGTAATACGGGTATTTTACGGTAATTTATATAAAATGAAGTGACTTATAATGTTTTTAGAGGAACTTTTATGAAGTGAAAACTCAAAGGGATCAGACGCAATGATCTATTAATATACTTACGTCAGTACTCAGTATATTAATATTTCTATGATCCGTCACAATGTACTGTAATTTTAGACATGGGCAGACAAAGGCAACCTGTCATTAAGTATAGCGATACATATTTCAATCTAAAATTGCCCTCATATTCGAGTAACTAAAACGCATTTCAATGGGCGTTTTAGGCGCTCTTGCCCCATTAGGCATAAAGGCGTGACTTGGTATGTATGAATGTCATCCATCATCATCAACATCAGCCTGTATCAGTCCACTGCTGGACATAGGCCTCTCCCATGGCACGCCACGCAGCTCGGTCTTCAGCCGTTCTCATCCAGTTTCTGCTCAATGTGTGAATGTTTTCGTAGTCGTTTAATACGTTTTTTACGGTATTTATGAGGTAATTTTATAGCTTCACATCCCTAACAGCGACTCCCGCATCGCCGCAGACGCATTACGCATTGCCACTTGAGTGGAACCAGCGCGCTCTGCTGGACATTGTCTTAGTGACATGAATGAATTGTCGATGAACATGCGATACAATAGAAAGCTTCTTTTATATACAGTAGCAGTATTTTGATACCTACATGTCAATCTAACTCTACCTACTTTAAGTTAGTCTTGAGTTCAGCCTGTATACTTATCAATCCATTAAATTGGATTTTAGCATAATGCATTTTTTTATGTCGACTCGAAAATTCACGCGCTAAAGAAGAAATGTCAACTAAATATTAAAATGGACTGCAATTCACCTCAAGTAAGGTTTTTTGTAAATTGTAGAGCTAAATAATAAGTCAAACATTACAACTCCTTGAAAAACTTTTACTTTGATATCCGCAACTTGAATTACGAAACTGGCCACTCTACTTTCCTTACATTATTTATCGAATCGATAGGGTTGCCCAGGCACCTGCGCCCGAAACCATAGAAAACGGCTCAAAAATAAATTAGTACGAGTTGTTATTGAATTGGAACAGGTTGGTATTGGTGCGGCTCGGTCTGTCTGAATGGAGGAGTGGTGGTGTAATCAGCGCTATTGAGCAGTCGTCACCTGCAGAACTCGTTACATTGTGCTGGTGAGTCGGCTGGTGAAGTGAGCGACGCCCTGCGGCCCCGAGCTCAGCTCCACCATTCAACTCGCTAGGCTTGAGCTGTGAGCGGTCCATTTGTTGAAGGGTAGCCTAAGTACATTCTGAGAGAATAGATTTCTTGAATGTAAACGTATGAATAAGTACTTAACGTCTTAACCTATATACCTACCTACTAAAAATAACGAATACCTATAAGTAGATGACGATCATCATGCGTATTTGCCTTATCAGATTGACAAGTCGAATAAGTAATTTCCTCTGCCCTATTATCCTTTTTTTAGCTAAAAGACCTTTAAATTAAGATTGTTTTACCTAATTAAGATAAAGAATGAAAATCAGTTTCGAAAAAACAAATCTTAACTGATAAGCTTCACCTTAAAAGAATAATAGTATATTGCTAACCAAAGGATGTAAGTCATCAAATGCATACGAGGTTTTTGGCGCCCGAGCGCAGCGAGGGCGCTAATGGTACGAGTATGCATTTGATGACTTACACCATGAGGTAAGCACTATGCTTTACATAGCGAATGAAAGATAAGTTAAAATTATGGGAAAATATAAGAAAATTAAAACATGAAATTACGACGAAACAGTAGGCAATACCAACTCACTATGAGCGAATTTAACCATCACAAATATATGCATTCGCGTAAGAAAAATTATCTAATTTGCAAGTAGACATTTTGTTAAGTATACTGACTGTTTAATTTGTTAATGTTTTATAATAAAATGCTAAGTAATAAATCGACAAACTCAAGTTTTGAGGTTATAAATATGTTATAAAAACCACAGAGTAAAAATTTCATAATTTTCATAATCCTATGTTTACATTTTTATGGCCTTATTCCGTGACTCTATGCGTCATATTTAGTACTGGCCAGTTCGATATTTAAATAAATTCGAATAGAATTTGTTTTAAAATCGATTCCGATTCGATTAATCATCCGATTCCGTGTGTTTGAAATAAGGCTATCAACTTTTTTTTTCTTGCAATTTGACAGTTCCTTATTCAAATTACTTTGCAGCATAGGTTTCAAAACCTATGATGCAAAGTACCACTTACATCCCGGGTTTTAGGGTTGTATGAACCACTTACTGAGCATGAGATATGTAAAGAAATTTACATTACCAAAGTATACTTTACTCGTAACTATTTACTATTTGTTTAAAATAAATAAATTAATTAATTATAAAAAAAAAGAAAAAAAAGAACGACCATACCTTTTTATATTGTCTTTATCAAATGTGTATGCCCATATACAAATCAACTGCGTTGGGTGTTCCTTACACGTGTAAAACTTATCTACTGCTTCACGCACATACTTGGGAAGTTTATAAAAACATTTCTTTATTTATTATTGTTTGTCCGTCGTCGTCGTTATTGTGGGAGCTCCTGGAATGAGATCACTGAGATCAGCCATGAGATCATCAGGGAGCGATTGAGCAACGCCGGATACAGTAGTACCCTGACCGGAAACACTTGTTTGTACTCGCAGGTATGTTCCCACTGTACAATACTACTGTCTAAGACAGGGACTCGAACTCCGGACCCTTCCGACACACGTGCACCGACTGCGTACTCACATACTTTATTATACTTTATCCCTATTCTTAGCAGCCGGATTTCATTGCGTCGCACCATCTCTCCCCATTTTGAAATGAGTACATAGTTATACTTTTTTTTTGTGTTGGAAGCTGAAAGAGTTAAGTATAAGTACATATTAAGCTTTTTTTTAAACAAGTTTTATGAACCATTGATTGGTTTCATAATTTCTTTCTAGGTTATTATTAATTAGTAGGTAAGCTCAAAAGAGAATAGAATAAGCACACGGCCCTACTTATACTTACTAATCTTTGAAACATCTATATTATTGTTTAAAGTGGTTAAGAGATACAAGTCTGCAGACTTATTAATCAAACAATAGACATTCCGTGAAACAGTGTGTCGGCAAGATGTTCGATAAGGCCCGGTAGCCGGCCGCAGCCGCCGCAGCAAACCACTCGTTGCGCTTACGCATGACTCAGGCGCACCAACCATTTCGTTTATAGTCGAATGGTTCGGAATAATTGAACAAGTTATTTATAAGTTTCCTCTTTAGAATCGAATCCTGTGCGCGATCGGATCCGGATGCCGCCACCCTTCGGAGGGCATGCCTTCACAAAGGCATTTAGTTTATTTAAAGACATCCTGCTTAGTGCGGGGGCCGAGTCCGTCGCACGTGCGTCAAGTGTCCTGCGCCCGCGCCGCCGACCTGTCAATTACTGTCACCCTCACCTATCTCCGCGCCTCCAGCGTCTCTACTGATAAACTGCATCATTCCCGATCTCGCCCGGCGAGTCGACGGCATGCCGGCTTACCAGTTGCCGCTGTATCACAAATCACAACAGCGAGTGAAAATTGCCGTAGACATTCTTAGTTTTCAACAATTAGGGATCTTGTTATAAGGATATTTGTTTGTACCTCTAGATACCACCGCAAAAAAAAGCTATTTATCAAAAGATGTTCAATGTTAAGGTGGACTGCTCCACGCTACTATCATCACTCCTCAGGAAATTGAGTATCCTGTTCCGCTCAATCGAACAAGATATTGCTCAACGACTAAATTTATCGAAGGAGCATATCTGACATTATAATGGAGTTGAAAACAATACAGTGCGATTATAAAGAGCAGTGGAGCGGAGATTATGGCGTTCGTATGAGACAAGCGCAGGCGCGGCCGAAGCCGACCGCGGCGGGTAATGGCTCGGAGCAACTTGCGACCAACCGACCCACCCTGCACCTTCAAGAAGCTACTTGTCACACTAATATATTCAATTACTTTCTATGATCTTATTTGTTTATCTATTTGAATGCTTCACTTTTGATATCGCTTATGCAAAGTCCCAATAATGTGTTCTCTAAACATCGTTTGCTTTATTCGAAGACCCATAAAGAAGTAATATAGCGCATAAAGTGCGAGATAAGTACCATTCGCGGAAATCTTCAATCCGATAGCGCTCCAAACAAGGTTGCTTCATACTCGCACCTATCCCTTTATTGACATTTTATTGGTAATGTCTCTCTGATGCTCGTTGGACATCAATACGTATCGTAAACTTTATAAACACAATAAATCAACGTCTTGTTATTCTATCAGCAGCAGCCGTTCAGAGCTGAGATCTGAATTGATATCTTGGCAAACGTACAGAATTTGAAGTAAGGTGCAAAGTTCCCCATTCTGCTATGATGTGTCCTATGGAGCAAGATACCTTTAAAAGATTGAGGCATAATGCCAGGCATAAATTTATAGAATTGATTATTTATCAATAATATTGCATAATTATTACTAAGTATAAATGAGACGCTTCTATCAGTTAAGCAACTGAAATCAAACGTAAAGCGTAAAATTAAGAAGTGGTTAATTTATATTAGCGTTTTGCACTTGTATTGCGAAACGTAATTGCTTTGCTTTCTCTCGGGAGAACTCGCTCCAATCCTGTTTAGGCACAGCAAGCAAAAACTATAGCAGCCAGGAATGGAGACAACGACGTCTATTGTACCTCTAGCTAGAGAACTTGAATGCATTTTATACATGAGACAGCAACAGAGAAAAGATAGTACATAAATTAATATAGCGTCGTTCCTACGTCGTCCTACTACACAGCGTTTATTTGTGGATCTGAGCGAGGTGCCACCCTCCCTGCATCTTCAACCCCTCACCTGCGCTCGCGCCGGGGTGCGTTACACACGACACGGCACGGCTCAAGGCGACGCTGCGACGCAGGCCCTCCTTGCGTCTCACCGCGACACTCCGGTGACAACCCTCCTTTTCGGTGGAGCAATGACCCCGACCACATGCTCCCCTTACTTTAAAAATATCGGAACCACATGTTCTTGACCTTCCTCATACTTTTTCTAAATCCGACGAGTAATGCTCGCTTCCTACCGGAATTCGAGTAATGTGTTTGTCGCTTAAGTTTGTCGTTTACTTTTTCATAACTAAGTATAAGTGGCAAACTGAAGTGCATGCTTCATAAGTTGTTTATCCTATTTGAGCTCCTTTTAAACCAAAATTAAATTAAGTAGTAAACGACTATGTGTTACTTACAATAATTTAGTTCACATAAATACGGTATCGTTGATTGGAATTAATGTTCGCCGCGCTATAATTTGTTGATTAAACTAATCGCCCCATTCCAATACATCTCAATTTTATTCGGTCCGAGCAATTGGACTATTTTGTTGATAATATTGTTCCTTGTTGCTGTAAGTAAGTAGATTCTAGACAGTTATTTATGCCACTTAATCCAACAGTAGCGTTTAGATAAATGTGTTTTACAGAAACCCATTACTCAATGAATAAGTATTTAGGTACTACTTGTATAACTCATTGTTTATTACTACTTACATGACCAACATACACAGGGTCAAATCAAAAACTGAAAGGGTTCATATTGTTATTGGTTCACTAGATTAAAAGCACAATCATAACTTCAGAAACTTTCCAGTAGCTAATCATATAAACTGATTGATTATGGTACCACAAGAAATGCCAGGCACTTGTCGGTGGAGCATTATAAAATAAATTGTACGAAATCTTTGTTCGTCATAGGTACTCGCTCTATAAACGTAAATAAACAATAAACCCGTCGTCAATCCCATAACTTGTTGAAACAATGAAAACTCTATCAAACAATCGAACCAAATTGTTATTTCGAAGAACTGATAAATGATTCTCGGAATCCAGCGGCGACATTGTTTCCGGTCACGATTACGTAAGTAAATCAATCGGGTTCGAATATCGCACGGGCCATCTCATTTTCTAATCGACCACTTGC
>JARACY010005173.1:0-22995 GCA_029255725.1 Scrobipalpa atriplicella | reverse complement strand
GAAATATTTTGTATGGTGGGAATGAAATGATCGAACTCAAAAATAATGATTACATGCGAACAACATCGAAAACATATGACTAGGTAGATAAATTTACTTAGATATTTTTTAGAGCATTTCAGATGTCTCTTTCAATTCTAAACTTATAAATTTATTGAATAGAAAAATAAAAGAAGCAAATAAATTCTAGTATCGAAGAAAATATTATGAGCAAAATGGTTAATATAATGTGAAGAATATTAATCAGTCGAATGCACACAAAAACGTGTCAGGAAAATAACACAAAACCTCAAATATACAACCACAGGATCTAACAAAATGTTAGTCTGCAATTTACAGAAAACCGTTACTTTTGTGATACAATATCAGTCAATTCAGTTTCATAACCCATGAGAGGATCTGCGTTATTTCCCTATCACTTAAATTATGACAAACACTAAACCAGCCCCGAAACACGTACACAACGCATTATTCGCTCAGGTGCACATCGCTACGGAACATCCGCGACAACGACGAGAAGGACTCGGCCTTCCGCGGCATCTGTCAGATGATACAAGTGAACCCGGGCGGCGTGGTGCCCGACTTCATGTTCTTCTGCGACGCCGTAGCCTCGTGGAGCCACCCCAAGGATGACCTCAAGGAGATGTTCACCAAGATCCTGCACGGCTTCAAAAATCAGGTGGGTATAGTCGGTCTTCGTCCGGGTTTCCCCAGATTTGTCTTTGGACTTTGGAGGGCGTCCGGGGGGAGTTATTAAAAAGCGTTCCTCTATTTGATCTAAGGTTCGGTTAGACCCGGACACTTAGTAAATAAAAATGCAGTGGTCTTTAGTCTTTACGTCTACTTTTCAGAGGACACCCATTTATTCTCATGAAATGTTGCGCTCGCTTCGCTCGCTTGCGTAACGAATTAAATCGATGTTCTTTAATTGTCTCGCTTCGCTCGCGTAACGTATGGATTGGGTTTTCCTGAAGTCGCGCTCAACTCGCTCGCCCAACATGATTATATCGCGAAATTTTGGGCTCGCTTCGCTCGCGTATTGATTTGATGTTCGCATAACATGATTCTTTCGTGCAATGTTGGGCTCGCTTCGCTCGCGTATTTATTCGGTTTTCTTCTTGCTCATGTTCAGATTTTTCTTTTTCTGACCATGACTTTTCTTTTCCAAGGTGGGCGAGGAGAACTGGCGCCGGTTTACCGACCAGTTCCCGGTGCAACTGAGCGCGCGGCTGTCGGCCATGTGCGGGATATAGACTCCACTACGTAGCTTATGGTGAGTGATAGTTTATCAAAACTAGGTTATTGACCAGTATCAGGCAGGTTGCAGCAGTTTAGCAGCGGGTGACAACGTGTTTTTATATTGCAGGGGAATCAATGTCAGCACGGGTCGGGAAGACATTGCGGGCAGCACCGCGCGCCCGGAGCGTAGGGACCGCCCGCCGGTCACAGGCCGGCAGCAGACCGGCGGGCAACACGCCGGAACATGTGCCAACACCAGCCGAGAAACACCGGACCGAGGATTCAGTTCGTACCTGATAATTCTCTTGCATTAGTTCGAATGCGGCGACTTAACTTAATTTCGCGCCGAGTATCGTACCGCGGACAGTGAAGTGACGTCACCACGGGGTGACAGGCTCGTGTGGTGTGTCAAATCATCATAGCTAACACGTGACGCGATGACGGGTCGTTTCGTCTGGTCGCGACGTCTAGGTACTGTAATTGCATGAACTTTAGTGATAGTTAATAGTTATTAACTCTAGATGAGACAGCCCTTTTGTTTTGGAAGTTTATTCTAATCATCGTTTTTCGTAACTCGGAAATATCACAAATAAGTTGTTGTTTTGTTTGAGCCCTCATAAATTGCAGCATAATTTTATTTTGTACTTCGAATCAGTACCGAAGTCTCATCTTACAACTAACCGTTAGGACAGTTGTGCATGTTATGCATTATTATAGTCGAGGTAACTTACTGAGTAAGTCATGTTCACATGTCACATTCAATATGTACTTGTTTGTTGGGATAATGAAAATGACTTACGCGTTGATTTACAATAACAGAAATAACTTCAGTCTATGTCTCAATGGCATGGTTAGTGTTAGTTTGGCTGTCGTTACAGACGTAGCTATAATATATCCGGACATATTACAGTATCTTACGATATATTTTCCATACTATTCTGCAATCAACCGCACACGGACCTATTATATATATTTCTATGACGTCACCAAAATATGTGGACAGATATCGTATGATATATTAATATGTTTTTCTATCTCACTCGCACTCGCAATGACTACCGAGAACCAGAGAGAGCAAGATATACATTTTAACATAGCTACGTTTGTGGTGGCTAGCTACACTATAATAATTATACATGTTGGCATATATTAATATATATTATAGTTACGTCTGTAACGGCCTTCACTGCTCAACATTAGCACTTTTTTGTTGTAACCCTTTCTGATTCCGACACTAACGCAACTACTCGCTTCGCTTGATCGAAGACTTATTTAGGAGTTTGAATTGAATGGGGAATATAATTTCAGTCTTGGAATATTTTTTGTTGAAAGCATTTATTTAAAACATCAACAGCTTTTCAAATTATCTATTCTAGTATTTAAAAATTGATGTGTTAACTATTAATTTAAAAATGAATTACAAGACTTAGGGAAATCGAGAATTTATGTCAACTGTGATTTGTGACTGGATTATTTTGACTAATATATGTGTACAATATTCGTCTGTGTCAGTGTAGATATAATAAATATGTGTTGCAGTAAGATAGATACAGCCGTAATATAACTATATCCCTGGGGATATAACTATATACCGTTACATAATTATATCCCTAGGAATATAACTATTATTTATCTGGTAATTAACATAACTTAACCTTATATCACTAAACTTGTCTAAAGATTATGATACGGTTTAGTTTAGACTCTAAACTAAACCGTATCATAATTGTGTTCCTAGGATTTTAGCAATTAATCGCTCGTATAACTATGTTACGGCATATAGTTATATCCCTAGGGATATAGTTATATTACGGCTGTATCTATATTACTGCGACATATGTACTGCTTTGATAGTTTTTATGACGGCTAGATTCTGCTATATAATATACCAAATAGTATTTTTATGTTGTATATTGTTTTAATTGATTCGTATGTTTGAGTTGCTCCTTCTGATTGGCATTTGGGAAGCCGACTGATTTGAATCATAATCATATCATAAAAACATATAAACCTTATTTCCAGCTCTTAAATTAATGTTTAACAAGTGTTCCTCTTCTATTTAAATCATGCTTTCCTCACGTATTTTTTTTGTCTTTCAACTTTGTTGTACCTACTTACAATATCTTTTCTATTTCGTATCATATCTCACATCATCAATCGGTTATTATTCGATTGATGCTTTTTTAATTAAAATGAAAGTCGATTTTTTGACTGTCCTCTCAATGGGAGCAACTTATATAATTGATATAAAGTACTATTTATGAGTATATTAAACTAAAGTAATATTATGTATATGTAAATACATATTGCGATGTATATTATTATATGCAAGTAAATTGTTATTTTTTTGTTTATAAAGCTAAAAAGTCTGACTTTCCACTTGTTATATGTCATTTAGTTCTTTTTCAGATATGGGGAAGAAGTGTGTAGTTCAAACGAACATTTAGTATATTTTACATTATTGCAATTTTAGCGGTAGGTATGCAGTGGATTATTAAACTTTCGGGGATATTAGAAAAATTAACATTCCGTCTTATAACTAAATTTATTTTTGGCTCGGTCAATTCTTATTTTGGGCGTAGGATTTTAATTTTCATGAAAACTCACCTTATTTGCCTAAGTGATAGGGTTCACTCCCGTATCGACGTCCTTGTCCCTGAATTTCCCTTCAGTTCCTATCCCGAGTCCTGTCTAGTCCCACTCCTTGTCATGTGCCAACGAAGTCCGGATAGAGTGCGAATGAATGCTCACGATCAGTAACAGAATAGTCAGACGCTCGAAGAGCGGTGGTGGCTGTAGTTAGCGAGTCGTATCGGAACCCGAACATGTTCACACCGAACAGTCAATACCTCTCGGTACCCGTATAAGAAACTAGAAAATTACAGTAGTTCCCGCTGCCTCTCGACTCAACATTTGAGAACCATTTATTTTTTTAAGTGAAATCCATTTACATGAACTTTACGGGTGACCTCGTAGATTATTTTTAAGGTTAGGAGATTTTATGGCATGATTTTTTATGTAGTAATTTGTTTTCCTAAAAAAAATAAACCGTGATAATAGTTGGATAAGTGTTAGCGTGCATGTGTGTGTGAGCGAGGCGACATTCGTGAGGCACTCCCTTCCTCGAGGCTTAGGTATATTATGAAATTATAGTTGTATCGTACGTACGGACGAACATTTGTGAATTTGTGATGCATTGTCGATATATTATTATTAGGTTGTTTGCGACACATATAGTTGACATATTTTTGTGTTGTGCATTATTATATTATATACCTATCTCGATAATTTATACATATATGTCAAGTATGTATATGTATTGTTTATAAAATATGTAAAAAGCAAACGAATCATAAGTATATCGTATAATGAAGTATTTATTTATTAAAAATTAATGTCATATGGTACGTTCCCATGCAAAACTAACACAGAATTATTTTATTAAACATTTACATTTATTCACATATTATGTTCTGTAAATTTTTGATTATATTTTATATTATTTCTTTTATTTTCCTATTACAATATATATTTAATGACTAACTGACCTAAGTATTTATTTAATGTATTGATCAGTATAATAATTATTTACAAATCCATTACATTTTGTAATTCAAAGTTAAACGCAGTAATATCTTCTTGGTATTTAATTAGAATGATCATGAATGAATTTGTTATAATTATAGTTCGTAATATTTTCGTTGTAAAAGTCGATTTTGTTCAAATTAATTAATAAGGTGAGTACAGTATACAATAACTTTACAAAAAAAGTACTTGTTATATGAATTTAAAAAAAAATAACCGAACTACCATTTTGATTATATTTAAATCTTAGAGATAACTTATAGTGTAAACAATTTTTGTACAACTTTTATAATTCCCACATGCTGTACTCACTTTACTTTGGTCTATCCTCGGTTATCTGCAGCAGATAGTTTGTTTACTTACACATAAGTAAGTCCTGGTTGTAATAATTGACGCCACAATACAAATTCTTTTACCATACATTTCGTTAATAAAGCACTCATTGTTCGAATACATTGTTTTTATTGCGACGTTTCAAAAACACATATAAAAAGCCAAAATTTAAATGTAAAAAAGTACTTCCTTAAAAATATTTTCAAAATCGAAAGAAGTTAGAAATTACAAAAAAACACTTCAAAATAAGCCAATTCTGTGATCTTCGATCTTATATCCGACCAAGGAATGGACGTGGCCTTTGGCCAGCAAATGGGTAGGTAAGGATTGGAGTCCAATAAGATCGTAGTTATAAGGTATAGGTCCTATACCATATCACTACGATTTTATTGGCCTCCAATAATAAGACTCAATGGAGAACGATATCTTCGGTCTGGGCGGCGGGGCAGGTAGCGGGGGTAGTTGGTCAACAGGGCTGCTAGGAGGTGCTTGCAGAAGACCAGGGAGAGGCTTGTACTCAGACAGAAAGGGCTAGTGTCAAATCACTTCACTATTATCTTATTGGACTCCAATAATAGACTCAATGGAGAACGATATCTTCGGTCTGGACGGCGGGGCAGGTAGCGGGGCGTAGTTGGTCAGCAGGGCGGCTAACAGATGCCTGCAGAAGACCGCGGCGGGGGGTGGCGGGGGGACGGGGACAGGCGTGGCTGCTGCAGTGCTGCGCTCCAGCTCGGCGTCAGCGAAGGCTCGGCGACGTCGCACCCGCTCGGTCCATAGCGGGTCTGCCAACGGGCGACCGTCATCTGAAGGAAATAGTGGATCTTGAAAGACTTTGAAAATTGTTTGTCATTCATCGTTATAAGTTTTGAATGACGTACAGGAGTGGTGGTTACGAAGTAACACTTTTGTTAGAATGCCGGCTTTATGAAACAGTGTACCAGAATCTGATAGGGGTTGCTCAGTCAACGATATTGGACAAACGCCAGGAAATTCTTTTCGGAACAGAAATTGACTTTCCCATACTTATATATTTTTCATTTCCTGAAACAATTTCCTGGTGAACGTTGTTCAGTTTCGTTAACTGAGAAACCTCTTATCAGTTTCTGGTACGCTGTCCCTTACACCTGATTAATTCTGTGACCTGATATAGTTTCATTAGATTAGATTTATCTACTTGCCAGTGCCACTGCCAACCTGTGTATATTTTTTCGTATCAAAGTTAGATGGATACATCGAAAACATCCGTCTAATGTATCCCATCTGCAGTCTTTAGGAAGATGAATTATGGCGGTTATTAAATAATATTAGACACAGACACTTGAAACAAATAGAGATCTCATAACCTCTCGTCAGAATGATCTTGGCACCCGCAGGGCTATCATTCAAAGCGGAAAGACATGTTTACAGGCAACAGGGTGAAACCTGATACTTCGACAAAGAGCGCGGAGGCGGCTCTCTTGTAAAACAATCTTCACACTTTTTTACAGCTCATAAAAATAGTTAAAAGAATTTAAAAGTTTTATTTTCTAATAGACAGTGAAATGTTGCCGAGTGTTAGGTGACAGCTTTTGTTCTGTAATGAAGCGGGGACACTTTAAGCAGTCATTTAGTTTTTTACGGCGGCTGTGGTGCGCTATTTTTGTAATTGTTGAACAGTATCTGTTTACGCTTACACTATTTCCTCATTGTATTTAGCCTGATATTCTTGAGTGTACTTATTTTTAATATCAGTACCAAGATCATGGACACACCCAAACGATAAATTAGTACTCAGCACATATCGCAACTTATTTTTCTCAATTGGCTACTTTCCAACTATAGTACGAGTCCTTAACTTGAAATACGGTCCCATCGTGAAGAAAGCATGAAACTTGGCATGAATGTAGCTGTCATATATGTGCTTCAATGTAGATATGGAAGCACTTCAAGAAATTATTTTTCCCCCCACTTCCCCCCCTTTTTATCTCCCTCATTCTGGTTTTTCGAATTTTCTACAAAAACCATAAGACTGAGGAGTTTACTCTTCAGAGACCAAATCATCGTCGATAAATTACCTACAAAACGATACTACATTTTATAGTGGTAAGATTAATATATTTCTGTATACAGCCACCAACGTATTATGAAATTGTAAAAACAGGCACACTTTTTTCTTTCTTGCTCCATTTATAGGAAAACGACAAGAGTGGTGATAAAATAGTCTAAAGAAGTTATATACCTTATACATTAAGCTACAAAATAACACTTATTTCATAGTCGTAGAGGCATTATTTCCAGAGTTACAGCTTACCGCGTCTGACTCAAGTACTCTTTTTTTTCCTTTTTACAATACTACATACATACCATACATACATAAAATCACGCCTTTATCCCAAATGGGGTAGGCAGAGCGAAAACGACCTAAATAAGGTCGTCCCGCCACGTCTGACAAGTTTTGAGGGCTATTAATTACAGATTATTATGTAGGTAGTGTATTGCTTTAGTGACGGGTCGTCAGCCCATCGCCTAAATTGCAAACAAACCCTCGTATCCCTTAGCTGGTTTTTACAGCATGCCCGGGAGGAGATGCAGCTGGCACATTCTATGTTTTTCCATCGCTCCCAGTCCAGCATGGAAGCACAATACTACCTTTACAATACTACGGGGTGTAAGGGACAGCGTCCCGCAAACTGATAGGGGTTGCTCAGACAACCAAACTGAACAACTATCACCGGGAATTTTTTTCAGGAAATGAAAAAAAAAAAATTGCTTTTTCATACAAAGTGACCGCCTCGATCCGACAATTTGTATGGAAAAGCAAATATTTTTTTTCATTTCCTGAAAAAAAATCCTGGTGATAGTTGTTCAGTTTCGTTGACTGAGCAACCCCTATAAGTTTGCGGGACGCTGTCCCTTACACCCGGTATAATTACTACTAATACTAGAATTACAATACTATCTTTCCAGATTTAAAGCTAGGGTCTAGGGTTTCAAGCAATTTATTAAAAACACAGTAAATTACAGTTTTAATCATATATATATTTATATCGGGGAGTAAGGGGAGAACGAAACTAACATCTTATCCGGCCCTACTGTCAACCTCACACCTGCACGCGCCGGATGGCGGCGGCGTGGTTTACACCGCACCGCGGTGCTCCCTGCTAGATAACGGACGAGGCTCTGGCGACCGAGCATTGGCGGTATAACCATACTCCTAGCCGGTTAACCGGCTGGAAGAGGCTACGGAGGCCTTAGGGGCTAAATCCCTCTAGAAAGGCCCAACTCGCCAACACGCAATGGCCAGCGCGGCGTTTTAAGGCCACTATTAGACCTTCATGAAAGACAAAAAATCAAATCGGCCCTCAGTCCCCAGCGGTCCTGCTTGGGCCGGCTACGGCAGCGGTCGGGAAACCGGCAGGACAGAGGGTGCTAGGATCTCTGTTAGACGCACGGCTGCTCAACAACGATTAACCTGGCTACGTTTAATGTCACAACCCTTTTGCATGACGACAAACTTTGCGATTTGGAAACAAGTGTACTGGATAAAATAAACTGGACCATCATGGGACTGAGCGAGACCCGAAGACACGGGGAAGAACTTACAAAGCTACGATCGGGACACCTGCTGTACTACAAAGGAGATAATAGTTCACAAGGTGGAGCGGGCCTACTCGTGCACAAGTCATTTAGTGATAAGCTGAAGAGCATAACCGTAATATCAACTAGAGTTATCTACGGTATATTTAACATCAGCGATAGATACAAAATGAAAGTAGTTCAGGTATACGCACCCACAAGCAAAAGCAGCGATGACGGCCTGGAAGAATTTTATAGCGATGTTGAAAAAGCGCTGAGCAAATATCCGTTAGTCATAGGTCTTAGAGCCATTTTTAAGATGGAAACTTCAGTTTGTGCAGAAAGCAAGCCACTTTGCATAGTGATAGTAGGGACCAATATGAATGATTTTGTCCGAGACACCCGACGAGTTACCCACTGGAATTCAAGATGGCGGACCGTTTCCAAAATGGCGGCTATATAATCAAAAGAAATAAATTGTCTCAAAACGGCTGCACCGATTTTAATGGTCGAGGTGTCATTTGATTGGTGTTGACCTCTAGAATAACATAAATAAATTAAAGTTTAAGAAAATAAAGATGGCGGCCAAATATTAAGAAAGTAAAATAAAATCATACTTTTTTTTTTTCTTTCAAATGTAAATAACAGCTAAATTATATATGATAAGGTAGTGTTTTTTTCTGTTTATAATAATCTTTATAATATACCCAACAAAATAAAATAAAAAACTTCAGAATCCGTCAAGTAGTTTTTGAAATATACGCATTTCAAAAAAGTGGGTGAGTTGAAACCCGTCACAGAAGGGCATGTCTTTTCATAGAATTTGTACATATTTTGTAAACTATAAATTCTATCAACATACGTCCAATGACAATATTGTAGAAAATTTCATAGGGAACATATTGATCTTTGACAGTTTTCTGATAGCTGTACCCGTTTTCATAAAAAATAAAAAAAAACACGATTTGGCACATAAAAAGGGGGGGAAGGGGGGGAAAAACTAATTTCTCAACATGCTTCCATATCTGCATTGAAGCACATACATGACAGCTACATTCATGCCAAGTTTCATGCTTTCTTCACGATGGGACCATAAAACTGACTTTTGTTCGGACATGGAGCCGTACTACTAGTCAAATCAGCAACTTTTTATGAAATGTCGAAAACGCTTTTTTGTATGAAAATAGTAAATTATGACGTCGCATTTTAGTAAATATTGACTAATCAAATCAATAACTTATATACTTTTAATTCGATTATTAAAATCTAAATGTGCATTTTTTTTTAATGATGAATGAAATCCACAATATTTTTAGCCATTAGTTTTAAGTATAAACGTTTTGATTTTTTTAAGCTACCCAGTCAAGTACCCAATTCTCAATCTTTATATCAAGGAGCATAGCCGATAACAGTTTGCACTTTAAACTATCATACTAACATCGGCTAAACTACTTACTATAAACAACCAATAGAGAACTCAGCATACGAGCACTGAACCACTATTATTACTAGCGTAAATAGTACCATACCACCCCATTCACCGAAATGGTGTGAAATGTTTTAAAAACATACAATCCTAACTCTGTCCCGATGTTGTAAAGCAAATATTTACCCAACTAATTCGCATTGAGCGCTTCTGTCCAGAAACTAAACACTACTGAATGTAAGAATTTTAATACAGGGTGTTTTGTAATTGGGAGTTTTTAGAAAAACTTATTTTGGACGTTGGTTGGATTGCAGGGGGCCAATCGCGGTATTTTTCAAAGGTTTTACCATTCAACGTAACGATTCTGGTTCGGATTTGGTTTAGTTTTGGTTTGTATTTGGTAAATGTCAAAAATGCTATCGCGCTATTATTAAATCGTTGACGTTACCCAAACGTTACCAAAGTAAAACCAAACTTGAAACGTTTAGAGCTTGCAATGAGTATCTTAAAATACTAGGTGTTACTTGCTTGGTCGATGATCGATTGTGCGTTTCGAGTAGCGCGCAGCACTATTTTAAAAAGTCAAATGAAGTGTCAATGTCAATTTCAACACACTGACATGCCACTGAAGCGGCGGAAGAGTCAAATTTTATGTTTATTATAAAAGTTGAAGTTGAAACAAAGTTGAAAACAACTTTTCTTCGTAGTACGAACCCGAGATACGAAGGTAAATACATTTATTGGATAATCTGTAAGTACGTACTTAATTGAATACATAAATAAACAACGTTACATATTCAGATCAGACGCTAACTATTGATTCAATGGTTAGTGAATTTAGTTGTAAGTGCACGATGTGTTTTTATCAATGACAAAAGTTTTTACAGGGACCAAAATATGGATGGACGACGCCACACATCCGTGCGGCAATTGGAAATTTTGGTGGATTTTGCCGACAGTCACCGTGACTTGGCGCTCGGCAGACTCCGCTCCAAAGAGGCACGGGCCCTTGCAAAGCGGCTTTGGATGGAGTGCGCGGAGATGCTGAATTGCGAGGGCCCAGCAAGGTCGCCGCAAGAATGGACCAAAGTTAGTATACACATACCTAACCTAAATACATCATCAGTGTATTCCTCCACATCCACCTGTCTCATTGATGTATTCTTTTTCAGGTGTGGAATGATATGAAGAGCAGGGTGAGGGCGAAATTAACCAGCCTCACCCGGTCTCAACGCGGCACTGGAGGGGGGCCTCCTGCAAATGTCACCCTCTCTCCACTCGAAGAGAGGGTGGCAGATATTATAGGACGGGATGTTGGGCCCAATGCGAACGTAGCCCAAGATCCATTCCTACAGGTACTCATCTTATTTCAAATTTTTTTACCTGCAGCGGAATGGAGACTGTATGTGCATTTGGGGTGGGTGAATGTTTGTGTGTATATTTGGGCAAACCTATTTTACAATTTATCTCCTAAACTAATGGTCCCATTTTGATCTGGATTTCAGTAATAGACTTGAATTTGATTTGTGCATGTTCTTAGAAAAGTGTTATGCTAACAACTCACTATGGGGCACTGCAGTATTGACACATTTGTTTTGCAAACTAATGTTACAATAACCACCTAATTAAAAAAAACACCCATTTGTTTGTGTCATCCATTCATTTTATTTGCATTTTATTTTTAACTACTTGCTCTTTATTAACTCATAAGGCTTTTTTCATTGGCCAATAACTCGGTTGTTGGAATACAGCGTTTGGGACCTCCCAGCAGGTTAAGTTGCATGCGGGCATTGAGTAATGAAAAGGTGCCTCAAAATGCTGTCCTTTTGGCATTTTATGACTATAGAAACTGGTGCACCCTGAATGACCAATGAAAATGCGCCTCTAAACTGCTTGTTAATTTTATGTGTTTTGGTTATGCTTAGCTATGTTCACTAACAGGCAGATCCTGAAGACGATGTGGTTATCGAGGTTGTGGAGGAATTTGGTGAAAATGTGCAACGGCATAAGTAAGTTTGTCAATATTCACTTACTTATTGCCTGTCAGGTCCAAAATGTTTGAATACAGTTTTCCATAAAGTTGAATCTCATAATGTTTAATTCTTAAAATGTTGAACTACCTAATTCTACCTGGGGAGGTACCATCCTTATAATTGCCATAAACTTTTTCAAAAATAAGGATTACCTACAGCTCGAAGGACACCAATCATCTGCTTGTTAGTCCATACATATTAATAAAAAGACCGGCTCAGTGAATTTATTTTAAGATTATTAATTACTCTTTCAGCTCAAATGAAGCAGCCATTCAGCTTGCCATGCAAGGGCAGCCTGGCTGCTCGGCGCAGTCAATACCTTGGCAGTCGCCGAGCCGATCTCAGCAGTCGCCGCCGCCTTCGCAATCCCAGCCGCCGCCGCCCCCGCAATCGCAGCCGCCGCCCGAGACTTCCCCGCCGCCATCTGTCGTATCGACGCCACGTCGTTTACGGCAGCCTCGGCGGCAACAACGAACGCAGCGGAACTCGCGCACAAGAGTTTCAACTCAAGCACAAAGTAAGTAAAAAAAAACCTGCACGGTACGGGAGCGAACGAATAATATCTGCGAAATTAACCGGGACCAACGGCTTAACATGCCTTCCGAAGCACGGAAACGCTCGTGTTGTTATACCACTATCGGTCACCCATCCATGGCCTGACCACGACTATGGTTGCTTAACATTCATTACCGGAATGAATAAGCTCGAACCACTTGACCAAATGAGTGCTTTCTTTTCCTTTTATCATCAGACACCAATAATGATAATTTTAAACTTATACTTTTTATAAACTAATAATTTTTTATTTTGCCGACAGCAAGTCGAACCGCTCTCGATGAGAGCCGAGCTATGGTGATGCGCATAGAGGAGCTGCGCGCCCAGACAGACAACATGGTGGCCCAGGTTGCGCTAAACCAGTCCCAGGCAGCAAAAGCGCAGTCTGAGGCTGCCCTCATGCAGGCCCAAGCTGTGGCAAGCCTGTGCCAGGCAGTCGCCAGCTTGGTGCCTGCAATGGAGATTTATTTAAAGAGGGAAGCGAGGAAAAGGATACGAAGCAGGCGCGGATACAAGATTTGGCTTAGGGGGGGGCCATTTTGAGAAAATCATATAAATAATAGTTCAAATTTGGTAAAAAATAAAATTTACTCAATTTAGTAATGTGAGAGCCAGGGTTTTAGGGGGGGGCCATTGCCCCTATGGCCCCCCCCTTGTATCCGCGCCTGATACGAAGGGTATGTTTTTTTGGATTTTAAGATGTAAATCACTTTTGTGTACAGATAGAAAATGATGAATTTTGTAAACCTACAGATAGAATATGATCTAAAATAGACTACATCTTACCGCGGGAAAATATTTCATTTGCACGGGGAAACGGGGCCTTTAATAGGGTACCTACTTACTTACACTATTATTATTTTGTTTCAGGTATCATCACCATCTGAGAAAGATTAGATTAGAGATAAATAAAAAATAAAAGTAGTTATTATAATATATATTTCTTTTATTACATAATTCTACCACTCCCCCCAACTAGGCAGGAAAAATATTTCTCTGGCGCCAAAGGCGCTGCACGAGAGCTGCGCGGCGAACGCGGCCGGCGTGCAGTTGGCGCGCGTTGGCTCTGCGGCGTGCGGCGTCCGTCTCGCGAGGGGCGCGGAACGAGGCGCGCGCGGTGAGCTCGCGCTCGCGGCGGAGTTCTGCTGCTGTGAGCGGCTCAAATTCAATGCTGGCGGCGTGAGCAATGTTATGCAGCACGCAGCAGGCATTGGTAATTCTCGCTGCAGTCGTTGGCGTATAATGCAGTTTCCTGTCAACCAGGAGACACCTATACAAAGAAAATTAATTAATAATTAATTAAAAGGGCCATTTTGCATCCGAACAATAATAAGACGGACTTGTTAAAAAGTGGGTCAAGTGCCAAACATTAGAAACACTTGCCTAAATCTAGCCTTCAGCACTCCTATGCATCGTTCTACAACAGACCGCGCTGACACATGTAGGTCAGTATATAGGGCTTCTGGGGACCCCGGTTCGGCGTTTAATATGGGAGTCATTAGAGTTTCTCTAAGGGGATATCCTGAATCTCCTGCAACAATAAAATATGTTAAAACTCTACAAGGACCCATCAACATGTATGTGGCTTGTCCTATAGGTAAAATAATCCATTGAAACACTAGACTTGACTGACTGTTTTGTTAGGTTAACCTAGAACCATACCTAAGAGATAAACATCTTCTTCATTCTCCTCATAAAACCTTTCAATTACAGGTTTTAATGGGTTGCCTTCCCAGACTTTGCTGTCGTGGTTCGATCCAGGGTAACTGGCGTCCACATGCATTATGTTTAAATCGCTGTCGCACATCTAGAAAAACAAAAACATAATATTTTATATTCATATATTAATTTAACTAATGGCAACAACCAGTCCACTGCTGGACATGGTCCTTCCTCGATTGGGGGGTATTTGCCATACTTGCCACGCTTGGTATTGCCTTAGGTGGATTGGCAAGTGCAGTGCAAAATATTGTATTCACAGGGAACCCTCCTGACTATTCCCTGGATCACCCACAGGTAGAAATTGGGTGATGCTAATCTAAGCCAACACCACAGGGCATGACACTATATTATGCTATTTGTAAATAATACTTACTATTAAAACATTCAGGGAATGGTATCCCTTCCTGTTTACATATCGTTCCTCATGATCTTCAGGTGTAACGATGGCAACATGGGTACCATCGATACATCCCAGTACACCTGGCAGTTTTGAAGCTGCATAGAATCTGAAATAATATTGTAAATTTTTAGAGGAATTATGTTTGGTCTTATGAAGGCAGCATTATGTAGTACTTTAACATATTTTCTCACCGTCTTTTTATTTTATCTCTGTCATCCCTTCTGAAAGGGAATGCCACATGGGCATTTAAAACTTCTGGCCTGTTGAGGGCATTCGTCACTTGATTGATTGCCTTACTGACACTGGATTGGGAGACAGGATGGTATTTACTGTCCCCAACCGGCGTCTGGTATGATCCAGAAGCGTAGAATGCCAATGCGATAAGAATCTGAAACATAATATTTATATAGGTACCTATATTTCTTACATTTCATTTTATTGTTGTTAAATTAATTTATGTCTCTCCATATGTGGTAGCTCGTCGGCTTGCATGTGTATATTAAGCTATAAGCCAGTAATTTTTGTTGCATTAAAAACACTTACCTTGCTCTCAATATCCAGGCTGTCTGATCGACGAGGCGTAGGCATAAAAGGCGTCAATTCCGCCACCAACCCAAAAAACAAGTCGGTGGAGAGCCGATATCTTTTCCGAAAACCGGCTTCTGATAGACAGATCAATTCTCGCCTTATAAACGTATTCTGCCTCCGGGTCGAGGCCCTCTCTTCAGCCACGTCCACCTCATGGGCACTCTCGAGGGTGTGCAGGTACAGCCCGAGCATTATTTTCGATTTATTTCTTTCTTTTGGTTCTAACGTATCACCAATGACGCGGCAAAAGTTGATCGCTACGAACTACAACAAAAACGTTCATTTGACAGCGTTTGAGCCGTACCCAACGGAACGTTTTTGGTTTAAAACGCTGTCAAAAAATAGCGCGATACGAAATGCACACCAAAAGTTCGAACGTTCGCCACACAGCGTAACTTCCAAACAAAAGCCAAAACGCTTACGTTCAGACAATTAGCGCGATACGAAAAGTGCGTAACATAACGTTTGTGGTTTTGGTTTTGTTTTGGTAAATACGTTAAAATTAGCGCGATTGGCCCCCTAGTGTAGGTATTTAAAACAAATGGTAATCGTTTAATTTGGTAAACGTTACTAAATAGTTGTTAATTTATTACAAAAACAAAAAGTTACTAAGTATACCTATATGACAAAAATCGTATATCCCAATACATCGGCATCCATCCATTAGGTATTAACTAGTAAGAACGTCATTCAGTTTCATCCATATAGGTAAACTAAGCAACATGCAGGACACTACAAATTAAGACCCTCTATAAATCCGAAACTATGGTTTCTCTTACTGCGAAAACAAACGGAGAGTGGTGTTCGCGACGTACACCGTGACAGGACGCTGCAGGTGGCGGGTTTTAAACTAAATTAGTATTACTTTCCCTTACAATAATATAAAACATAAATAAAGCTAGCTATTCGAACCGCGGTTTCATCGCGGTGAATTTCTTCGCGATAAAAAGTAGTTTCTATGTTCATTTGAATTATGGGAAATAATTTTTCGAGCATCAAAAAATTACCAAATCAGCCTCAAAAAATTAATTTCAGCCGCATTAGGTTAGGCTCGAAATTATTATTTTTGAGGCTGATTTAGTATTTTTTTAGGCTCGGTTAATTACAACACAACCCTTCAATAATTAAGTACATATTCAATATTTCTATATTTTTAGAAGGCTTTCTAAATGGTGAAATATAAAAAATATTGAAAAGGCAGTTCATTCAATCCCCTAGATTAGATAGCCAACCCGGGGATGATGATATGAGGCAGTTCGGTAATAAAAAAAACTGATAAAACTACCAATCACTCAAAATATGGAATGGCAGCCTTATTGCTAATTTTGCAGAGCAGAGCAACTGAATTAAATGTTTTGAGTGTAACTATTACAGAGTCTGGTTTCACTATTTATCGTATGAAAGAAAGTAATAAGTAATACTTATTTTTCTTAAAACTTAAAAACTTTTGCTAACCAACATGTAAAATCCACCAGCTGCATAAACAAATAAACATCGCCATATGGTATGGTGGTCGCTACTGGTCTAACTAAACGCAAAAAGTATTGTGTTGCAAACTTTGTTTTGAACAGTTTACATAGCACTAATAAAGTCATAAAGTAAGTAATCTCGTCGTTGAAAACATCTGGAACACCCTGGTTGTTAAAAAACTCCTAAGGGTGCTTTCCGTCGGTTTTGCAAATGATAAAAACGTGTCGGGATCGGTATGGATAAAGATTATGCTCGCGCCGAACAAGCAGTACCAATAATACTCACTCAGACGATAACAGATCAGTGGTCCTATGTTACTAGGAGAAGGACACCCTTGTGATACCTCTAACTGGGACTCGCCATAAGGATAGTGAGAATCCATAGGGCTCGAAAAAGTTCTTCGTGCAAATACGAACGCTGTTCCGGGCCTAGCTAGTTGTTACCGCCTTGAGTGTTCCAAGAGGAGACAGGAGAATTTACTGTATTGTGGCGCGGGGTACGTTCTGCTCATCTGCTCGCACCGCAGCCGCGCCCTGTAAGCCCGCTTCCTTGCCGCAAGCGCTGTAGCTTCCCCATCGCGAGCTTGGCTGTTGCCGCGCCTTGCTTCTAGAGAACACTTACTGTAGTGTGGCTGTGGCGCAGAGTACGTTCTGCTCATCTGCACGCACCGCAGCCGGGCCCTGTAAGCGCGCTTCCGAGCGGCCAATGCAGCAGCCTCACCGTCTCGGACCTGGATGTTGCCGCCCGCACCTTGCTGTCTACGGAGCGCCACCTACAGAATGAACATACATAAAATCACGCCTTTATCCCTAATGGGGTAGGCAGAGCAAAAACGACCTAAACAATGGTCGTTCCGCCACATTTGACAAGTTTTAAGGGTTAATACAGATGATTTCGTAGTGGCATAAAGTACATTATATATAGGGGTCTGTGGCTTGCATTAATGCAGTTAACTGCTCCCACGTCGAAGTGGTCGAGCATAAACATATTCCACCTGGTAGTGCCGTTGGTTGTTAACGGCCTTTGGCACTACTGGTAGTGCGGTTTGTAGTGCCGTTAACAATAAAGGATATTAGGTTCAATAGATTGTGGGTTGATTCTGTTACAGTTCGGAGCCTGTTTAAGGAATTATTATATCGGCCTCACAATGTAAAATAATAAAAGACCAAAACTAATAGAAAATAAACAATAGATAAAGGGCCTCACCTGTGCTGCCATCACCCTCTGCCTCTCCAACACCAACAAACACCCAGGACAGCGGCAATCCCTCCACCGACAGAGCCGCTTATGCCCCTTCAAGCACGAAATCACCCCATGGTTGCGGCACCGCGCGCACTTCGGCGTACGAAGCGATTTCCGGGTTACTTCACCCTCCTCACTTTGCATATTTTTAAACACTAATTCATCACTCAATGTAACGAACAATCGGTTATTAATACGCCGCGACGAGACATCCCGCTGAAATATCTTTTCAGATTGACGGCTGTAAAGTGGGTCTCAAGTTTAAACCGCGCTTCGGCATTCAAAGCCCCGCCCCTGAGACTCTCCTATTGGTCGAGAGCTTTATGGGCGGGGACGTGTACCTACTGAAAGTTTTTCTTTTTTTACGGTAAATTGATACATTGCATGGTTTCACGCTTTTTTATATAGTCTTGTAATAATACTGTTTATTGTTTTCTTCTTCAAAGAAGGATATCAAATTTTATTATTAGCTACTTAATTTTACTATACCTACTTAGATACCAATCTAGCCAAAGCTTGGGTCTTTCAAGGTATCTCAAATCTTAAAGGAATATAATGTACACTCATATCTAGCACATTCTTGCTCGTAAATACCTATTATCGTCCCCTATTGCAATTGTTAAAAAAAATGATTTTTCGTTCCAGTTGTAACTCTACTTCAAGTGAGATATTTTTACCTTTATTTATTAGCAGAAATATTGTCTTTAAAAATATCAATAAATTAATCAGAAGAACCAGATACCTGTAACAAAATGACAAGGTGTAACCGATATCCAATCTGTGAGGGCGATTGCCAATTATCTCTCAGGTTTCCCTTGCTGCCCAGTGTCCACCTGAACCCTCTTACATTACAGTTGACTTACTTTCCTCGGCAACTTATGTTATGACGTTTTATTGTTTATTTTTTCAGGATTTATTAGACACTGTAAAATTTCATTTCTTTTAAACCCAAAGTGAGGTGGTATCCATAATAAAAGTGGACAACAAAAACTAGGTATATGTATTGTTCCTCCATAGTGAACCCTCTTACATTACAGTTGACTTACTTTCCTCGGCAACTTATGTTATGACGTTTTATTGTTTATTTTTTCAGGATTTATTAGACACTGTAAAATTTCATTTCTTTTAAACCCAAAGTGGGATGGTATCCATAATAAGAGTGGACAACAAAAACTAGGTATATGTATTGTTCCTCCATAGTATTAGGTACTATAATAGGTACATATAGGTAGGTACAAATAATATAGTACCTACACTTGGGTTTGGTTTGGGATTGCTCAACTTGTCTTACTGTTTCTCAATCTCACGTACTTAATTGCCAGCAAATTATTTTAGTATTTTAATATCATAACAGGCGGCTTTGTAAGCACTGAATATTGCACAAACACGTGCACTCGTCTGCAAAATTAATGAAAACCGAGCGTATCATCTTAAGCGGGAAACCCGACACTTATGAGTTTATATCTCGAAGACCAAAGATATCTTTGTTTTGTACTTAGACGCGCTACTGTGCGGAGAATAATCGACTGCTGTAGACGCGATTAGTATGGTATAATTTAAAGTTGAATGTAAATACCCGCGAGATAATACTTGGAGGACATGGTAGGAAACGTAATATAAATGCAGCTTGTATAAAATAAATTCTCACTTTAATTCATATAGGTAGGTTAACATTTGGGTTAAAATATTATAATTTTATGAAGAAACATCTAGAATTTCACTTTCCTTTTCTTCTAAGGTACCTATCTATACTCTTATTGCTTTCTTTCAGAGGTAAAGTACTCTTATTGCTCCTTTTTTCTTTATAACTTTATAAGTAATCCTCCTAACTACCCACAGTCACAAAAACAACAGTATTTTTGATGCAATGCAATAAATTTGAGAATAGGATTAGCCGTTAGATACAATTTTCCATTAGTAAAAAAATTAGGGCCTACTACATTGAACTATGTGGCCTATATTTAATGCAACACAGTATAAATATCAAAAATATTAACGGACTACAAATTCCGTGTCAGGCACAAGTCTTCCTTTATCCAAACATTCTTTCAGCCACTCTTCTGACACTATCACAGCGTTATTCTTTATTTGCTCTCTCAGTTCTTCAATATTTCTCTCTCCAAATACAATAACGTGAGTCAACAAAGAAGATCCTATGTCGCATTTGTTGGCGCCATACATTCTGGCTTTGTACTCGAGCAGAGTGTTTGGTTTGGTGAAATGCATGTAGCACGGACGTAGGTAGGAAAATGGGTTGTGTTCACCGAATAATTCTTTGTCCATTTTCAGCATTTCTTCGTTCGTGAGGTACACTGCTGGCTCCTGAAAAAAGGATAAGTAATTTGGTGTGTGCATGTCTGAGGGCAGACATGGTGCAGGACGGCCGAGTGTGGGATTGGACCTCTATAATGATAAGATGATTTACGAACTATGAAGTTTGATGGTTTTTAAACGAAGATGTTTGAAAGAGAAGGTTAAGAGTTGCGTTGTATGAGTGCGAGAGACAGAGAAAGCGAATCACATATTTTAGTTGAACTAATAATTAGAGTAAGTAGGTACCTTCCTGATATGATGATTTCTATTTTAAAGCACCAAATACGTAGGTAATAAGTAGGTATTTATATCAGGGGCTTGTGCATGTCTATAATGTCGGAGTAGGGAAGCGAGCGAGTTTCAAATATACGTACTTATAATAGATACTTACGTTATCTTCCATCTTCTTCAAACATTTCTTCGAAGTCTCCACATCGATCTCTTCAGTGTAACTATCCCCGAATCTATCAAAATCTCTGCTGAGTTTCAACTTAGTTCCCTTCTTGATTGAAAGCATGTCCAGAGGACTGAGAGTGCAGGGAGTTTCGGAATCGGGCAGGGAACGAAGCCAGGTGGTGGGAATTATGTCCAGCTCTTGCGCTTGGATGAGGTTGCGAGTGCGGAACGTACTGCGGCCGACGACACAGCACCATGTGTCTGAACCTGGGGAGATATTTGGAGTTTGGGAAACGAGGACTATATACATTCTCAATAAATTATGCTTTAAAATTTGCTTTTAACGTGTTGCGTTGGTAGAGACAAGTTTCGCCACGAAGAGCATTTCAAATAGGATTGTAAATATCGGTAATGGCACTGTTGCTGATACTGGCTGCTAAGGTGAGTGTAAACCTCTTTATAATATTTTTGAATTTGATATATTTTGCTACTTGCATTCTATGTCAGTATCAACTATCAATAAAGAATTGCTCGTGAAAAGGCACCTGGCTAGCGAAGCGACCACTTCCGGAGTCTGGCGCCCAATAGCTCGATCTGTTTCATCATGTCGACTCTGTCTCGGTGTCCCCTGACCTAGACTTTAGTCTAGTCAAGAAAGAAAAGAAAACATCACAAAAAGATCTATAGGACTACGCAAATCAGCTTACTATAATTCTCGACATGTTTCCCGCCGTGCGACTCCACGATCCTCACGAGCTCCGGTTTCTTGCAGTCCTCGTCATCAGAGAGCACGCACAGCTTTCGTCCAGCGAGCGCCTGCGACTTCACTTCCACCTAAGAATAATTTTAATGATGATAAAATACGTAACACGCAAGCAAAAACAACACACACACTGCTGAATCTATCAGGGTTCTTGTTGATCTGAAAATGTTTATTAAGACCTATACCTGTAAGGGACAGCTTCCGGCAAACTGATAGGGGTTGTTCAGTCAACGAAACTGAACAACTTACGCCAGGTTTTTTTTTTCAGGAAACGAAAAAAATATTGACTTTCTCATACATAATTACCACCTCGATCAGACAAATTGTATGGAAATTATTATTATCTATTGCATTGCACCAAATCTTTTTGGTCCGGCGTGTGTTAGTATGTGTGCGTGTGCGTGCGTGCGTAAATGCGTGAGTGTAAGCGCGTGACTGTTTGTGTGTATGTGTATGAGTGTGTAAGCGTATATGTGAGTGTGTTTCTGTGTGTTTACTTATTAAATAAATATATCTCACCTCACCAGGCAGCTTGGTGCGGAACTGGTCGGCTACCTTCAGCACCTTGGCATCTCGTTTGCGCCGAGTTTTTATCTCCACCGCGTCAATTTGGTCCGCGTTCACGCGTTTGTTGCTCAGCTTTATTACTGGCAGTTTCTCCTGGCAATTTTGAAAGTATTCCATCAGGCACGGAAGGTCCAATTACCGGAATGTCCATTCTGGGCATTAAATCTATTTCCCGGAAAGTCCATTTCCCTGAATGTCCATTTCCTTGAAAGTCCCTTGAAGTTTCCCGGAAAGACGGTTGTCCATTTTCTGTGATGTACCCATTTTCTTTGATATTCTCTCGGGTCTCTCTCAACTCATAGGTACGTATAATAAGGGCCAGTTCACACTGAAAGTTCGAGGAAATAAGTGTTCAGGTAAATGAACATCCAGGGAACATTATGGGAAATAGACTAATACCTCGAGTGGATGAATGTGATAGTTTCCGAGATATGGCCGTTTCAATTTTGACAGTTGTCATAGAAAATAAAAATCAAAAGAAAATCTCGTCAAGTTGAGACCTACCTATCATTTATCCTTCCTTACACACTACTGGTAGTCTAGCTAGAATCGATAGTTTAATTAAATAAATCGTGTGCCTAACCTCTCTTTTATTTTTTGCAGAATAATGTAGTAATAAAAAGTCGTCATCTTCCTCTTCCTCCAATAAAAGTAGCAATAAAATATTGGTTTCGTGGTCAGACATTTTGTCTCGCGCGAAGGTACGAAAAGAAAATGTCTGTCTGTCACACAAACAGAAGTGAAGTGACAGACAGTCGTCGCGTATTTTTGTGTTATGTGGCGCCAGTGACGGGTTTTACGAAGG